>BQNB010005728.1:0-100792 GCA_026074375.1 Tanacetum coccineum | reverse complement strand
CAACTCGCTGCCAAGCAACCCGCCGCGAAGAAAGAATACAAACCGCCGTCTATATTTTAATCAAACCGCCATTGAGTTTTTAAACTGCCAGAGTTTCCTTTAGATATTTGCTATTAAAATATTCAAACCGCTGATAACCTGTTCAAACCGCTGGTAAGCAAACCGCTGGTATGCAAACCGCTGGTAAGCAAACCGCTGGTAAGCAACTCACTGCTTAGTATAAAGCAACTCACCTCTTGAGCAACTCGCCACCTAAGCAACCCGCCGTGTGTCAGAGGGTTGGTAACCTACTTAATAAAATAATATTTTTCAGCAAACCGCCATGAAGAAATTCTGGCAACTCTCCACGAAGAACAACGACGTTTTTCACACAAAATCACCTATAAATCACCCTTTTGAACGATTTTGCTTGATTTCTTTTGCACAACACAATACCATAAGGTAATAGCTACTAGAAACACCCAAACTTTATCAATATAAACAACAAAATTCGGAGATCTTCAAAAAACGAGCTAGTGCCTTCAAAAGTATACTTTTCGAGCTAAATCAAGCAAGAAATCGCACATACACACGATCTAATCATCCCATAAGCTCTGATACCAATTGTGGTATATCCTATATCATAACACGGGGTCGATTCTTGGATCGGGCTAGTTTCTAGAGAGAGAAACACTTGAGAGAGAATATTCTAGAGAGAGAAAGTGTTTTCTTTTGTAAATGAATTTATGACTAGCTTACCTCTTCCAAAGTTGGAAGAGGCTATATATAGTACTTACAATATACCGGGTATTCGTACCCGACTTAAAACCGAAAAACGTACTATTAACTATTAAACTACGAGCTATAATAAACAGTAAAATACACGGGGTGACCGAGTCTTTTTTTAATATCTAACATGTATGTTTAACCATAAAACCACCATTTAATCCGATTTCGTATTTATAAAAACTTTCATTATATTTATTAGTCGATTTTTTTTATAAACCAAACAAACCCTTATTGGTTTTTCTGCTAAACCAAACGCACCCTTAGTGCGTTTTTGATCACCCAAACGCCCCTTTATGGTTTTTCCTGCTCATCCAAACACCCCTGTATGTTTTTTCTGCTACACCAAAAACACCCTTGTGCGGTTACACAGCCAACCAAACACCCCTTTTGGCAGTTTTGCTAAACCAAACGCACCCTAATACATTTTTTGCTCACTCAAACACGCCCTTATACATTTCCTGCTCAACCAAACACGCCCTTATACATTTCCTGCTCACCCAAACACGCCCTTGTTGTGAAACTGCCAACCAAACGTACTCCATGTGAGTTTCTGTACAACCAAACGCACCCTTTGGGTGTCCCTGCACAACCAAACGCACCCTTTGGGTGTTTCTGATGACCCAAACGCACCCTATGGTTATTATGCACAGCCAAACGCACCCCTAGGCTGTTAAGAACAGCCAAACGCACCCTTTTCGATGTTTCTATCAAAACCAAACGCACCCATGTGGTGCTACCACAAAACCCGACGCACCCTCAGCTGAGGACGAAACCAAACGCACCCGTGGTGCTTTATTAAACCCAAAACGCACCCTAACTGATGCAAAACTCAAACAAAACGCACCCTCGTGGTGTGGTAGCTTCAACCCGAACACACCCTTGTGGTGTATTAATAAAACCACACGCACCCTTTGTGGGTCTTGAATGCAACCCAAACGCACCCTTCTCATGGTGGTTGTGATGGCGAGGATGGCGTAGCAGTGGTGGTGACGTGGGTGTGGTGGCAGCGGCTGTTGCAGCCATGGTGTGGTGAGGCAGCTGCTGCTACCCTCGTGGTAGTGGTGGTTGCCGTTGTAAGGTGGTTATGGGGTGACGATGGTGCTGTGGTGTCGGCGGTGGTGTTGGTTGTGGTGGCGGCAGCGGTGGTTAGTCGTGGAGATGGCGTGTGGTGGCGAGTGAGGTAGTAGATCGGGTAGATCGGAGGTAGATCTACCTTTTTGCATATTTTTTGGGTGGTGGCCGGCGGCGACGACGGTGGCCGGAAGTTGGCCGGAGATGATGGCGGCGGCGGTGGGAACTCGCCGGAAAAAGAGAGGAGTGTGTGTGTAGGTTTATAAATAAAAAATGAGATGTCCTCATTTGTTTCATATATATATTTGAGACTTAAAAAAACAAACTAGAAATTGTAAAATAGTTTAGGGAGGTTTAAGTAAATATTACCATAAGGACCAAACGTGTAAATTTTATTAAATAATGGTTTGGGACTCGTTTAAGCTACTTAATGGATGTTTCAAAACACGAAACTTGCGCCATTGCGTTCCAAATGATTTTTCCAACGAAAAATAAGTATTCACTCGACTATTATTGCATAAATGTTTTATAACATTTATTTAGAATGTTTATTATTTATTTGTGGATCACGGATAAACTTTATCCGTAAAATAAACTTTAACTTAAATCTTCGCGTTTTTAATAAACGTTTTTGAAATAAAATGTTAAATAATTTATTAAATATTTTTATTTAATAAAAAGTGATAATTAAATATAAATTTAATTATTTTTGTGTCGGTACGCGTCCGAAGACGTTTCTAAAATTTTGCGATGGTATTTAGGTCATTTTCTGCTTGTTTTCGGGTCTCGGGCAAAACTAAAAAGTTGTCCGAAATGTCGTTTTACATCAAATTGCTTTAGAGTCCGAGTCGTGAAAACGTGATTTAGCGGGTTATTTTTGATAAGTAAACTTATGAATAACATATTTCTTTTTCGTTTTCAAGCCGAATAAGTTAAAAATAACTTTGCACATGAGAGATATGTAATAATAAATATAATTTATTATTTAAATATGTTCAGAAAAATTACCGGTTACGCGGTAATCGTTTTTATGTGACAATAAAAGTCAAAAAGTCAATTCGGACACGAAAAGTCAAAGAGTAAAATAGTCATTTAAAACTTCAAAATTTGCCAGTTACACAAGTGGTGTATCTACCGATTCGTCATCGAGCTCAAGGTCATTTACATCAATTTCATTAGGTTGTTGTGTGAAACCATTAAGAAATTGGTCAACGTTCTCTAGGCGAGAATCGATGTAGGTCAAGATTGCTTGTAGCTCATTGAGCTCTTGGACAACCTTTGCGCGAAGCGCAGCTGGCAAGAAAGGTGGGTTATTGGTCGGTGGTGGATTCGCGTTCTCCTTAGAGAAGAGCGGAAGAGTCAATGATAATTTATGAACAAAAGCACAAAGAAAAGACAGACTACGAGAAAGTTAATTTATTGAAAATACAATTTTCGCTTGATATGAATCAAGCGAGTAGACCTAAGTTAAACAATGGTCAAAACCTAACTATTCCCCACGCAGCGAGGCCAAAAACTTGATGCGGGTCTCGTAAAGAATTCACATGAAGTTTTGCAATCCCCTAGGCAGAGTATCTAACCATTGTAGTGTAGTAAGGAAAGACTCGGGGGTTGTTATCGTTCTCTAAGGTAATAGGTTGGAAAGGCTCGAACAAAATCTAACAGAGGTCTACGGGGTTGAGAGAAGATTCTTTTTGTATTTTTATTTTATAGAAAGCAAGTAAAATCATATGTTTGAGAGGTTAGTTTGTTTTATCTAATTAAACTAATAATAATAAAATAAATCTAAACTAATTTGGTGATAACCATATGATAAACGAATGTCTTTACTTAATCATGCACTACTCCTCAGATTGCTTCTCCTAATCATGTTGCTTTGTCACACTTGTGATGATCTGTGTAAGTATTTCCTAAGTCATGAACGAATTACACGAACCCGCCGTCTACGTAATATTCCATAACATAGATATATAGATATATATATATATGAGAGTATATATATTATAATTATACATATATATTATATATACATATAATTACTATATATATACATATTCATATTACATATACATTATACATATACATATTATATATTTATATACTTTATATATATTATATATTATACTATATCTATATTATATATAGGAGGGTTAATGTGAGAACTTTCTTAAAGTTGTAAAAATAAGAACTAGTCTAAAATACCACTAAAACATTGATACATAACCATTTTAGCAATGATACACCAAATATAGTATACTAATGCATGTTAACATTCTATCAACTAATAACCAACTCATACATGAGTAACGGATTACTGATACAAAATTAAAAATTTGATACACATTGCATCAAAATCTTAAAAGGAAATATCTTATACATAAACTGTTACACGTAGTACACATCAACCACTAAATAACTTGATACACAATACCAAAACGTGATACATATTGCATGTCGAATCAAAGTGCATCACCTAATTTTCGTCAATTTCTAAAAGAAAACTCATCGAATCTTTAACAATTTTAGTTGTAATTAATTACGTATTTATTTTGTTTCACGAAGAGTGTCATTTGTGAGATTTTTGTTGGTTCTCATTTTAACAACTTTAAGAAAGATCTTATTTGATTTCAATTATATATATATATACACACACACGCACACACACACACACACACAAGTACTTCATGTTATATTGTCTTTCAATTTGAGAAATATTGCAATAAATCTGATTTGACAGTAGTAGTATTAGGTAGTTTGAAATCTTATCTGACTTGTAAAGGAGTTCATAAATTCTATTTAATTGCTATGTGTTAGTATTGAATTATGACATGACCCAAATTTACTTTGTTAATATTTTATTAGCAGTTTTGCAACTTGTTTGTGTATGGAATTGGTCAGTATAGTTAATTTTGCAACTTGGGTAAGTTTAAATCTTATGCGCCTTGTAAATCTCACCATAAATTCCATTTAATTTCTCTGGGTTTGTATTGAAGTATGTCATGATGTTTTGCAATGGGTTAATGTTGCGGTTGCTGTAAGGGACTTCTACAAGAAGTTTTACAACTCCTTAGGCCGTGTAGCTAATCGTTGTAGTATAGGATAGGTAAGGCTCGGGGGTTGTTATCATTCTCTAGGGGAATAGGTTGGGAAGGCTTGATCACGGTCTAACAGAATTCTAAGGGTTGAGGACATCCCATACTATCAAAGAGTCCTTTAAAATGGTGTGGGGGTATAAAGTGAAGATAACATAAATGGAAAACGGAAACGGATTGGGATACATATGGGAGTGACATTTTGGGTGACATATTTGGGTGTAAAGGGTTAGCTAATTATTTATCCAAATACACGTTGAGCGGGTTGCTAAGCCAAAGACATGGACAAAGATATATAAACTCTACACAACTCTACATCAATCTCTTTTCTTTTTCTTTTTTATTTTTCTCTTTTTTTAACATAATACATCACTTAGGGTTTATAAATACACCCCTACACTTGAGTTTTAGAACTCATAATTACAATCTAACTAATAACCCGAATTGAGGTGGATCAACATAACATGAAGATCATTTGATAAACATATAGGGGTATTGTTTTAACCTTTCTCTTTCCCTAATCGTTTTTCGCAAAATAAATACTACTTAAATCCCAATCGTCCCAAAACTGTATTACAAGGATAGAGGACTTATCGGCAACGGTTACTCAATAATTAACTTGGGTTAAAATAATAATGTACTAAAAGTGAGTACATACAAGATAGGCTAAGGCGATTTAGGTGTAACAATTGGTTCAAGGGTTAACAATGCTCTTCATTAATAGTCCGACTTAACCAGAAAATTACGAGAACCGTAAAAAAGATAAGCTCGGAGGGTTTCACTAGGGGAGTGTTGCACTAAAAATGAGTGCGAAGCACGGGTGTGGGATAGTTATATAGTCGATGTGACCATCATAACAAATACAGGTTTAAAACATGGGTTAATCCTAGTGCCTCTTATCTAGCAAATCCTAATACTTACTATGCGGTCTCGGGATGCATCACAAAAAGAAGATCTAGAATTTAATACACTACTGGTACACTCATATAATTTAATACCGATACAATGCTTCAGAAAAGGCGATAAAGACCATACGTACACATCCGTAACGACAAATAGAATCAATTTGACTGCATTCGAACCTAACTCGAGAAAGCTAAAGGTATAAACTATCTTGGGTATCAAAAATGGATACCCGAATTCATATAGATCTAAAGGCAAACCTCACATTTTTGGGGTGGAATTCTGAGGGTTTTTGTGCTAGTCATATAAATTCCTATCCATGAGACGCAATTAATACTCGGTCTTCGTCGGTATGTGTCATAATTTATTTTTTTAATTTTGGTCAAAATTACCGTCTATGCTATGTTTCGATATTTTACCCATCATTTTAATGAACAATCAAATGCAATTGAAGGAATATTTCTAAGGCTTATTTCCCTACTACACAAATTTTGAACATTGTCTTGATGTTTCTTTAAAAAAGTACCAGTAAAATGAATTAAAATGAAAAAGAAAACTAGGTACTCCTCCTTCCCCTGTTTTGCTCATAATGAGAAGACACTTGCAATATACTGGGTTAAATCGTCCTCCAAGAATCGTCATATGAAACTTCCTAAGAATTTCCAAGCTTCTTCTCATCAAATATAACCTGTAAATTAAAGACAAAGACAACTACACCTGGCGTAAAATCGGCGGGATAATGATATATACAACGAAACTAGGTGACTCTATGAAACAGAAAGATAGATGAAATGATGATATTAATCATCAGTTTTCTGCAGATTACAAAAAAATTACAAATTATTAGATATTGCACAATTTATTTGTTCAAAAATAATTGATTTTTTTTAAATTTATTACATGGTCGTCTAAGGGCGTGATGTGTTGTCCGTTGTAGTGTCAAATATTTGATTAACAAGTTTTAAATCTTATATTATTTAGCCGACAAACCAAAACAACATTTAACGAGCAATGAACCCTCGCGGTCAAGATGAAGTTCAACAGTAAGGTAGGGTATCAAACACTAAGAATGGAATATTAAATCCTATATTCGAATCATTATTTTATTACAATTTACTGGTTTAAACCTAGCTATGTAGATGTCTATTGATATGGAGTTTTTCAGCAGAGAGACTTGGCACATGTAAACGAGCTACGTTTGGTGGAAACAAATACCAATTTCAATACACAATAAACAAAAAAAGGATAAATTGAAGATAGAACAGCGATACAACCAAATGGAATAAAACTGATTAGCCATATTAAATCTGGTTTCAATGCTGAGTTTGTTTTGGTTTTAGTGCAAAATATACTTATCTCAGATAGCGGCGTATCATTCTTAAGACTTAGACGGGACATCATCCTAAGACCTAGACACTATTAATCCTGTCACAATTAACGCATCCGCATAAAGCATCCTTTAGTTTAATTATAATCTATCTTAGAGAATTAAAGCAGTGGTGATCCTGTTAAAACCTTAGCCCAATGGGACTTTACCCACTTATTGTTTGATAGTGTTTTATATACTGGTAGTCCACTATTCCAATCTTTATCAGTTAATTAAGAGCATGATTGCTGAAACATAAATGGGTCACCTACCGGTCCAACTAAGCTCATAATCAAAAGACAAAAACTGAATGTTATTTGTGATCCTATTGGTCCAGTAATATGAAACACGATATGGAGAGTTATCCCGGTATCTAGATCACTTGGTCCGTATCACTAGATCCAGTTGAATGATAGGTCGCATATTCAAACACATAAACAAGTATGAGGTAATAAACATAATTAAACAATCAACGATAAATTAAGAAATCAATTTTGAAACAAACCAAACATTGAACTTTCATTAAGATTACTAATACCCGAGGGTATTAGCCCACTGATTGCCTCGAACTCACACCCTTCTTATATATCAATAAGCAAATATAAATATACAACAAGGGACCAGAATCCGCGAGATCAAGAAAAGACCGGATCGTAGAGAGTGTTTCCCAAAGGTCGTTATTGTCCCAACGAGGTCCCTGGAATGGAAAAATCGATAGACGATTGAATGATTTGTGTTTTACTGTAACAATGAATGATATTGTGAATAATTCTGAAAGCAAATGCACATAAAATTTAAACAAAGAACATAAGCTGGAAATTGAATTAAAGCTAGCAAAGGCAAAACACTATGTTAAGCTGAAGACAAATCAAATAAGCTAAACTAACTCTAAGTAAGCAATTATCAAAAAGCAATTAATGCTAAATTAAATAAGATAAGCTCAACAGTACTAACAGCAGTACTAACAGTATTAACTACCAGTACTAACTTGGAGTTAGTACTGCCAGCTTTAGGTTAGTACTGTTAGCTTAAGGTTAGTACTGTTAGGCTAACAAAACACAAATAAACAATAAAGCAAACAAGCTAAAACAGAAGTTTAACTACCCAAAATAAGCATTAGGTATAAGAATAAGCAACTAGATTAAACTAAAATAGCAAATAAGCTAAAAAACTATAAACTGATACACTATTGAAAATGCTTTAAAAAAAAGGAAAATAAGCTTAAATAAGCTTACCCCTAAAGACAGTAAAGGAAAATGGTTTAATATACTCTAAAAAGCTAAGGAAATCTTCAATAAGCAGAAATAATAAGCTGATAAGCTAAAATGAACTACCAGTACTAACAGAACTAACTACCAGTACTAACTTAGAGTTAGTACTGCTAGTGTTGAGTTAGTACTGTTCCTAAAATGAACTAGCAGTACTAACTTGGAGTTAGTACTGCTTGTTCAAAACAGCCTTTAACATTTCCAAAAATCATTTTTATTTCAAACTAATTAAAAACAGATTATCAAATAACAAAGTAAAACACTTATAAGCAAATTTCAATCAATAATAAGCACTTAAATAAGCATGAATCAGTCTAGCAGTATTATCTTAAAACCAACAGTTGTATTAAATGAACTAACAGTACTAACTAAGAACAGCAAATAAGAAATGTAAGAAAAGAGAGAGACTTACAAAACCCTTGCTCAAAACAGGGTCAATCAAGGAATCTACAAGCTCTAGCTTGTATAAAACAAGCTAGTGAGAGTCCATAAGCCCATCCAGAACTGGCTTATCATCCATAACATAAGCTGTGGTGAGAGCTTTTTGAACACAAAACAATATAAGTAAGAAACTTAACACTTGAAATTGTAAATTGATTTAAAACTCAAATTGCATTAAAACTTGAAAGTTTTACAAAGCTGAAAGTAAAAGATGTAAAATGACTGAAAATTAAGCTAAATTATTCTAAGATTAACTACTAAAAAAAACTAGATGCCTCAAAGGCTTACAAGAAGCTCTATTTATAGCCGAAGTCTTGGACTTGCAGCTTGTGCTTCTTTGGAGAGATAAAAACAAAGTGTGCTTGTTGTGTGAGGTGCTTCTAAAGCAAATCCCAGCCTTCGATTTCATTTGTGCTTCTTTGGAGCCAATCTCAGCCATTGAAATGCTTTGGGAATGGAGAGGGATTGCCAACATGGCATTTATACAACTGGGGGGGAAAGTTTAGTAGGGTGGATGAAATGATTTTGGCTAGGGTGAGGAGTGGTTTTGCAGGGAAGAAGTATGGGAGGACACACAAGTTGTAACTCTTCCCTAGAGCCCCATCAAAATTCCTATGACACCATCACCCATATCAAGCCCCGCCCCCCCCCCCCCCCCGCATTCAAATGCAACCCGTAGACCTCCGGGAACACACCCCCCCCCTAGACCCAACGCAACCAAACTGCCCAAACTCCCATAGTGTCCTATAGAAGCCTACGCGAAAGTACATTAAAGAGCCATCTGGATCCTATAGAGAATGGACATCCCCTCAATGGCTTCTCATCCTTGACTAAAGGCTTCTGAGTCTCAATTGGTGTACTAACAGTCTTACATTGGCAAGTCAAACCTTCTTCAGGATTTCTTGCAACATACTATCCTGACTTAATAAAGATACCATCTACCTTGGTTTGACTTGTAATCCAGAAAGAACGTGGCTCTCCCATGTCGTAATTATAGTGTGTAAATTTACGCTGAGTATAGATATGCTTCTATTATGATATCACCAATAAGAGAGTATATACTACCCTATCAAGCTGATATATCCCCAAGTATATTAGGACATGTAGAATGATAATCTAGGAGATAAGGAGCAGAGAGTAGCTCAATAGCTACTACGATAGATAGAGATAGTCCATTGGAGTATTTCTGTATCATTCTTTAAATAAGATCAAGTTATAAAGTAGACTATATCAGGCCACTCTTAGCCCTCCCCTCCCCCCCACTCGGAGTCCTTGATGTTAACGCCATCTGAGAGCATCTCTCAACAACATCTGCCCCACACTTCCCCTCCCGATGGCTCTTTCAGGACTCAAGAACACTGGTGGTTGAGTCACATATACTCCTCATCTATTTTGCATTAAAGGAAGCATTTTCCCATATTAGACCCTAGCCCCCCCCTAATACCCCCCCACGCCCCCCCTGAAGACGGCCCCCCCAACCGCGACCCCAAACAACCGATCTATATATGGCTTATCCTAGGCCACATGATGAAAAACCTCATCATATGAGATATCCTTCCTCTTGAGTAGATGTGTGAGATCTGAGCAACTAACTGTGCTTTAGATTTTATGACACAACAACTCCTCTTTATCCTTCTTATGATTCGAATAACCCACTAGATATATGTGTTGTGCCACATAGCCTTCTTCCAGAAGGATGTGATCTATAAGGATGTGAAAATGTGTGGAGATGTTGTCTCGAACTGCAAGCAATTACTTCTTTGCATTTAGCATCAACCAGCTGTCATCTTCAGAGCTTCTGAAATCTTCTTGGGTTCCTGTTGAGACAGGAAAACAAGCAAATAAATCAATGATGGAAGTCCCTTATGGTTAATTCTCTTTTGCTTTTGGAACATAGCTAACAAAAGCAATGGGCTCCAGAATTGGTTCACTATGCTTCTTGTTTGAACTGCTCGAGGCTTGGATCTCTCAGGAATAAGAGCTAAAGGATGTGAGGATATGAATCCTTGATGTGGGAATATGACTAACATTCGCAAACAGTTTATCAAGTTTGTGAAGTCAGTACTGCCACCCTCCTCATCATAAGATGACAGCTAGTAATATATCCATCAGAGGCCCAATATCTACGCCAAAAACTCCCCAACCTCCCCCAACGCTTACCCCCGGCCACATAATCAAATCTTCATTAAGATTTGATGGCCCCCCCCCCCATCATACCAGCACTACTCAGTCCCTCTCCGGCTGGATGGCCCCCCCCCCCCCCCCACCCCCAGCCCCCCCCCCCCCCGCAGTCTACCTGGCTCCCCTGCCCTAACAGTACTTAACCTAGGTCTCCCGTACCTGCCCCCCCTAGGCCTTCCAGCCAAGCTCACCTACCTTGAACCCAACAACCGCCCTTCTCAGCTTCTCTGTGCCACACTTCCTTCCTGAGAAGTTCAGCTTCCTCATTAGCCTCCTTTTCTTGCCTCTTAAGTCTTTCAAGTTCATCCAAAAAGACTTGTTCTTCCTCTCTTGGACCTTCTCTTTCTTATATTGTTGATAATTACCCCCCCAGCCCCCCCCCCGGGCGTGCCCTCCCCCCCCCACCACCTCCCCCCCCCCCCCCATTGCCTTGCAAGAATCCCAAGACAGGCCCATCCATGGCCCCCCCCCCCCCCCCCCCCCCCCCCCCAGTAAAAGCACCCCCCCCCCCCCCCCCCCCCCCCCAGTCTGAGCAGCATCCCTCAAGTTCTTTTTCGAATCCCCTGCATCATCAATGTCATCTGAGATACCTGCATAGATTTGATGGTGTATAGTAGATTATTGTTGACCGCATATGTAGGTTAGCTTGATTCTCTGATCTAACAGGATGATAATTCATAGAATCAGTTAAATAATCAAGATCAAAAAGCCAAGTTGGTCCTTTCCCTGCAACATTTGGTTTGTTTTCTAAGAAGGTGATGTGCAGGTTTTCTTCAACTCTTTTGGTTTCTAAATTGTAACCTTAGGTTTAGCTTTCAAATTAAGGTAGGATAAGTTTAGATGTAGTTAATATAGATGGAATTATCTTTATGGTTAGGCTTATTTCCAATGTTCTTATTGATTTGCGCTGTTCAAAAGTCACTCAAAAAGCTAAAAAGCCAAATCGTAGGTTGGTAGAACACTAGTTTCTTAAAATTTGAATCTAGCTTATGTATGGTAGTTGATTTTATTGCTTAAATAGATAGTTAATATGTTGTTTTTTAGTTCTCAGAAGCTTATAGTCTAGTTTAGCTTTTTGAGCTTTTTAGCTAATAAGAATTTTGTGCCTTTTTGGTTTATTCCTGAGTTAGCTAGCTTGCTTATCAATTTCAGATAGGATTAAGAGTTTTTAAGCCTTTTAGTTTTTAAAAATTAGTTAGTGCACATCTTGAGCTTTTCAGATCACTTTTCCTTTTTCATTTTGAACTTATTTTGAGCTTTTTATAGCTACTTTAGTAAAAACCAAGATAAGCCCTCCTCACTGAGGTCAGCTTATTGATAAGCTTTTTATGAGCTTATCTGTGGGATTCAGCCCATATTGCTTTTATTAAAGTTACTCCCCCCAGCTTATTCTACAACTTTGCTCTTTTGAGTTTTTAATAATAAGCACTTTTTAAAAGTTCACCTTAATTTGGGCTTAATTGGGCTAAATTTGTGATTGGGCTGGGCTTTCAGGGGATGAGTTTGTAACTTTTAATTTTCATTGTTAATCCCTCCGTTAGCTAGTTAGTTTCTCAGTTAGTTCTTCTCTCTTTGCACCATTAGTCCTTAGTTAAGTATTAATTAGTTTAATTAAGTTTTTAAATAGTAATTAGGGTTTAGTTTTTAATAAGTTTAATTAAAAGTTTTTCTATAAAAAGTAAAAAATTAGGGCTTTTATTTTTATAAAATTTCTGCACATTTTCTTTATTTAGTGTAATTTTTATAAAATTTTTTAGGATTTTATTTTTAATAGTTTTATTATTTTTTATAGTTTTTTTTAATTAGTTTAAATTTTAGAAAAATCATATCTTTTAATCTAAAAAGCCAAAAATAGTAATTCCTTTTTCTAAATATTTTAGACTTTTCTAAGCTTAAAAATAATTTTTCCAAATTTTTAGTACTTAATTTGCTATTTTCTAGGATTTAATTAGATTAAAATAGTTTTTAATTAATATTAAATTCAAAAATAATCAAAAAAAATGTTTTTTCTTTTTCCTAAAATTTTCTTTTGTCCTAACTTAGGTTTAGAATTTTAGTTTACATTTTTAGGGTTAAATTTTAGTCTATTTGCTTAATAGTCGCGTTTTATTTGATTTCCGTATTTGTTTAATTGTTTAAATTGCCTTTTAATTGTTCAATTTTAATTGTCACTTTTATTTAGTAGATATAGATTATCAAAAATATCTTTGCTTTATTCAAATCAGAATCCAAGCTTAAACGAGGTTTCAATTTCACTAGTCGTTGGGGAAACGACCCGGGTGATCATATTTTACCCGGTTTAATATACGTATTTATATTATATTATATATATTTTTGAGAGTGAATTTTATCAAGGGTAACTTGGATTTTCCTAAAATTCTCCTTTAAAAAGTAATAATATTTAGTATAATTATGTTTAATAAAGGACTGCAAAACACTCCACTTCAACGAGTCTAATAGAAAAGGTATTATTATGACCCTACGTCCTGATAATGTTGAACACTTTGAATTATGTATCCAGTGTCATTTCCAAGGACCTCAACTTGTTCACTCGATGTGAAAGTAGTCTTAGAATAATTAGCACTCATGTCGATGGTAGTGTCATAATACACTTCGGCGTCCACTGAAAATGATGAGGTGTCCATATTCTCGATTAAATCAAATTCTTCTTAAGGAAGTCATCCTGCATGAAATTACCGCCGGCGCCACCATAAGTATTTCTTGGTCAATCATCGTAATTCCATAGTAAAAAGTAAGGATTTGATTAAGAAGCAAAATTTTATGGTCGGGACATTTTCGCAGACAAGATTTAAATCTTTCCCAAGCTTCAAATACTGATTCGATAGGCAGTTGCTAGAAATTAAAAATTTCTTTCCTAAGCTGCAACGCTCTAGAATATGGGTAGTATTTTGAAAGAAACTTGAAGACCATCTCTTCCCAAGTACGAATAAAATGCGTTTTAAGAGTATAAAACCACGATTCAGCTTCGTGGGTTAAAGAGAATGGAAAAAGATTGAGATTGATGATGTGTTGGATCCCACTCTAGATAGATCTTTACTGCCTGTTAAGGATGGTGAATAGCCTATGTAATCACAAGCTAAACACAAGAAGACTCTTGCTAAACAAAGCTAATGTCTATGCGGAAATTAGACAAAGCCTATAAGAAGAACAAGACTATTAAACTAAAAGATCCTTCTAGGATTTCTATTAATTAACAAGGAGAATTGTGTTTTCTGGATCTGTTCCAATTCCCTAAGCCGTGGGTTCTTTTAAAAGAGAATGAAACCCTATATCGGGACCTCACTAAAAACGAGTGGAATAATACATGACTCTCCCTATTTATCTCATGCATATCCTTACTCTAACAACTAAAAACTTATCCTGGAATAACAGAATTGACACTACCAGGACTAAGTACTCTACCAGTAGGAATAGTACTTAGCCTACCGAGGACCTTTAACTATGATAAAAACCTTACCAGCAGGGAACTATAAACCTGCCAGTATGACCAACTATTCATACAAGTAGAACTACATACCTACTAGTAGAAACTAAGTATTACAATTATTCCTAACAATCCTCCCCTAAACTGGAATTTGACTATGTTAATTTCCAGTTTCTAGATAGATCTTCAAGCTTGAACCGTGAGGATTGAAATATGAACTTTGCAGCAACATCCAATCTGCTTGAGTCATGGGTTTTTAGTTGAGTTTTTTTTTTTTTTTTGACCCTGAATACTTGAAAAATTCTGCACATATCAGCTGAAATGGTCTGTAGAGAAAGCATCATCTTTAATGTGATCATAAGATCACCTTTCAAGAACAACTAATGAAGATAGGAAATATGACATGAGTAAGATATTATGTTCAAGCAGATCAGTCGTTCAGTCTAGAACCATATATTTTTTAGTCTACGTAGCCTGGTTGAGAACTAACATCAAAAATCACAACATTGAAGAACCTCACAGAAATCTTACCAACAACAGACTATTGGAAACACCGAAGTCCAACATGAGTAGATTGATAAGCTTTACCAGGGGGTAGCTACACAATCTTGGGCTATCTAATCCATTGGTGAATTCAGACATCACCTCTGGTGAATCTAGTAACCAGTCCCACTCTTCAGCATGAATCATTGGGTTTAAAATTAGAAACCCAATGATTTTGCAAAATATCAAACACAGCCATAAATCGGACAGTATATAACGGACAATGTACTAACCACATATGCCTTTTGAGCTTGTTGGGGATTAATGCAATCCTAGAGTGACTCCAGTAAAGGGTTGCTCCGCATGGTGGATTGCAAACCATCTCAACTAAATATGTACTTCAACATTGCCAGCCTGAGTTACCCTATGGTTTATTAAGCAACCATTACATTCTATATCAAATCATTCTATACCTAAATTAGCCTTGGACATAGAAACCAAGTTTCAATAATTCAAGAGACCTGCGATGGCCAGGGAATTTTGAAAATCCATTGTAACACTCCTCACAAAATGAATCATTGGTGAGTAAAAACCCCTATAGTTTTGAGAAAAAAAAACTATTTAAACTAACAACGGATTTTGATAAACACACCAGAGTCGTACCTCATAGTGAAATCAACTCTTCTGTCTGTGAGACATGGTGAGTTGAACACCATTTGTTGTGTGGTGGGTAACCAAAACCAAACCTGAAAATAGTAACTTTATAGTCCATTAGTGTGCCTGAAACAAAAACAACTTGGCACACCAAAGACTCAAAACTTATTTGAACAGTTTGCAAAAGCTTGTCAGTTGCTTAAATCCTTTTAACAAAACACTTGTTACTAAAACAAAAAGGTGAAAACATATAAGACAAACAACACAAAGAAGTGATTATATCAAAGACGTTTGGACACAGCAAAAAGGTAGAATAAATACAAGATTATACGAGTACCAAGGATTCAAGCAGGAGAAACTTGGGCAGCAGCAAGTAGATTCTTGATGACCGAATCAATGCTCAGCAGTAGGTCATGTTCAAGCCACAACATCCTTGGCAATCTCCAACTTGTGCTTTAGCATCCTTTCCATGAGCTTCACTGAGAGAGGATAAGATACGTCTGCAAACATGTACAACACCTCTCCAGAAATAGTTTCCAAGACATGAACATTAGAAAGAGTATACAACCGCCAACTTCTAATCTGCCAATGAGATTGATGATCCCAAACGAAAGAACCTTTACCACCTTCTTGAGAATCTATCAACACCTGAAGATCACCCCATAACACCAATCTAGCACCAGCAACAGGATAGTTTTCATAGTACTTGACCACCAATCCATATAACTTCAATAATCATGTTCTAACCACCATATGAAGGATCTCTAAGTGGGTAAAATGTTTGGTAGACTGATCCATTTATATATAAGAAGCATCTAATTTCTCCCAGAGGAGTAAGAGATCACTCCCAACCACAAAGCAACAAATAATAAGGAGCCTCATCTTCAGAGTCCTCATCAGAAACAACCTTGATGAATGTCTTATCATCTGCATCTAAATCCAATTCTGTAAGTATAGATTTGGGCTTAGTTATACGACTCCTGCCAAGAGACTTCCTCCTTGTGCCAGAAGATTTGGGTGAAGAAACAACTGGTGGTTGGGGAACATCAAACACAGATGGAATGGAGGCTTCAGTAGACTTTTGCATTCATTGTAGTGTTCTGGTTCTAGAGCTTCACCAGTCTTTTTCAGAGTCCCTTACTGTTGTTTCATGAGACTTAAGATCTGCCACAGCCATCCTGATCTTCTCAAACTCAGCTATGAGTTGCTCATCAGTCAAGGATTTCACATATTTCATAGACCAGCCAGTAGAGTAAATGGTGGTACTCTGATTCTTGACAAATACTCTCATGTATTCCCTTTGTTGAGCAGGTGTCATTGGTTTTCCCCTATCCTCTTAACTGATTGTTCAGCAAATGCTCTCTTTCTATGATTGATTATGCCAACCACTTCTCCAGCAAAATTATCATCATTCACATCTGCACCCAGAAGCTCAGAAGAAAGGCCTGAATTGGCATGACATTAGCCATATATCAATCCAATCTGCATCAGAATAATGCTTTGCAGATGAAAGAACCTCTGCTTGTCTGGTCTCCCTCTGAGAAGCAGACATCTCTACCTCTTGTTCCAACTGCTTTGCATAAATTGCATCCTGTCTTGCAATTTCAGCTTTTTCTTTCTCAGATCTTTCCCTCTCAAGAGCTTCTAATCTTGCAGCTTCAATTTCACTCAGCCTCTCATCTGCTAATTGCTTCTTAGTTCTTTCTTAAACAGGGGAAGAAGGCTTAGCAACACCTTTTCCCTTGAAAGGATCTCTGGATGGTGATGTAGAATGAGCAGGAGCAAAGTCACCACCAGTAGGAACATCAGTAGGAATATGGGAACTAGCAGCAGGATTATTAGAAGCACCACCAGGAGGAATATTAGAATCAACAGTCACAGCTGCATTAGCCAATGCAATTAGAGCATCCAAATCCACAGCGTCCTCCTCTTCTCTTGGTCAGAATCACTCACAACCACCTTCCTTTTCTTGGTCTTGAGTTTTACCTCCATTGCTTTGACTTTCTTGACCAACTTTGCCACCACATCCTTAAATAGCTTCTTGTTTGCCTTGAGCTCAGTTTCTAAAGAATTTACCTTCTGCACAAGCGTAGAAACTACAAAGGACAAAGCAGTTAGTGTAATAAGGTCCTCTGTACCTCCTGAAGTTATGACTCAGGGGTAGCCTTGTAAGTGTACCTTGTGGAAATGCTTGAAGAGCCTCCCAATGTTCATCTTTAGTCCTCAGGACTTGCGAGAAGGAAGCTAAATTTGGGTCTGAACTTGACCATCGCTCATAGACAGAATAGCAATAGATCAGTAGTTTGTTATCTTGGGGGTGTAGATAAATGGTCTTGAGGTTGAGCAGGTTCAGACATAGGTTCATGTATCGATGGTGGGACAGCTTGTGCAGCTACCCCTGCACCTTCACCTTCTTGAACTTGGGGAAGCATAGCAGCTAAAAGTTGCATAGGTTTCCCCTCAAAGTTGAGCTTCATATTAGCAAAACGTTTACTAGATAGCTTGAACACATGGTATTGTCTTGTAATACTAGTTTCTATACCCAAAATGGTTGAAGAAATCGAGATACATTAAGAACTTTTTAGCATTTCTTATGTTATTAACCATTCCCTTAAAAATGTAGCTAGACCAGTTAAATTTTCTCCCATCAGATAGACAAATAAGAGCAACAGCAAGTGAGCTACCAAATTGATCCCAACTACCAGACTTGGAACTGAGACAGTGAAGAATGGTGTGGACCAAAAACCTCCATTGAGGTGAAAACTTGTTCTTGTAAAAGGTTAACTTGCCTTCAGTGACATACCCAAGGTTATCCAGTCAGAATAGATTCTGAAACTGGTAAATCAACAATCATCACCAATCATCAATCTAATTGAAGTTGATACTACTGAGTCCTCAGTAATGGTGTAGAGAGTCTCATTAATGGTGGCTAGGATAGCTGGGGGACCTAACTCAGGAGACCTAAGTGTAGCCATAGACCAAAATTGTTTGACTAATAAGTCAAAGATGATGTGGTCATTTGTGAGAGCATACCTTATGTGAGAAGCCCTCAAGAAGTCAAGAATCTGATGATAGTCATCACTTCCTTTGGGTTTTTGCAAATAACCCACTTTGTTGTGTTCATCCCTGTATCTTAGTGCGGCCATTGATGATTTTAAAATAGGGTTGAGATTTTGTGCTGGTTGTTGATCGCAATGAGAGTTGATACTGATAGAGGAGTGATCTCAATGTCTATTGGACTGTTTGGAAATTAGGGTTTTAATGAAAAAGTAACTGTTAAAATGTGAGAAAACAGTAGTTATCCATTTAAGTAGGAAACCCTTTGACGAATTAAATGCCAACAATATCTCAATGGTAACTTTTAATTAAGATAAAACTATCACATTAATCAACCAGCACAACGACATAACAGTACAACAGAAAATTCCAACCATAAGGAAAATTAACATTACCAGTAGGAAGTGGTCAACCAGTAGGAAAAATGGAAACTACCAGTAGGAACTCTGGTAACAATAGAGGGAACACTTGAACTACCAGTATGAACTCTTTTTCATCAAAATAAGGCCACCTGGTCCATGTTGAACACTAGAAAATCACTAATCCACCCTCTTGAACCATTAGTCTGCAAAAGGTGAGGCCAATACACACAAAACATATACAAGAAAATGGAAAGGAAAATTAAACAAACAGAAGAACGAATACATACAAGCAAGAGGAACTAAAGCTGACCAGTAGAAAAAGTTAAAAAACTACCCAGGAGAAAAATACAACTACCTAGGATGAAACAAAGTGTAAGCAAGAAAAACAAGTTGGTAAAAAAAAAATTTTAAAAACCAACTTTTTAGAAATTTTTACAACAACAGTCCTCCCCTTGGACTCAAATCCTCCCATCAATCATAGTATCTATTGGTTGAGCATCCCAATGTTAACAACAAGATGAGTAAACCTAGGTCCATCAAATTCCCTGGTTAACAAATCAGCCACATCATCATCAATATGTATTTTTAAACACTTTGAAATAAGTTCATTTACATAGCAATCTCTTATGAAATGGTGCCATTTTCTATGTGCTTAGTCCTTTGGTGAAAAACTGGGTTTTTAACTATGCAAATGGTACTTTGGTTATCAATAAAGATTTTGGTATTCATAAAGTTATACCCATAATCTAACAACTGATTTTGTATCCAGAGTACCTGACCACAACAGTTAGCAGCAGCAACATACTCAGCTTCAGTGGAAGAGGTAGCCACAATTGTTTGCTTCTTGCATTGCCATGAGATCAACCTCCTACCCAGAAACTGACATCCACCAGTTGTGGATTTCCTATCCTTGTTTGCCCCAGCATAATCACTGTCACTATAAGCTTCAAGCACAAAAGGTGACTCTCTAGGGTACCATAAGCCCAACCTAGGTTGGCCTTTAAGATACTTGAAAATCTTCTTCACTGCTTCCAAATTGAAGTTTAAGGAGTGACTGATTCCTGAACAGAGCACTGACTGCAAACATTATATCAGGCCTTGAAGCTGTCAAGTACATTAGTGAACCTATCATGGATCTGTACAAATGTACATTTACAGGACTATCAGGTTCATTCTTGGACTTAGGCTTTCTCAGATCAAATCAGTGACAATAATAATACGGTGTAAAAAACAGCGGGTAATTATTACCAGATACAAACGAAAATTTGTACCTCAGCTAAGGTTCATCGCTGATCCCAGATCAAAACTCTCCATAGCCGGTCGAAATATAACAATGGGTGTGGTCCCAGACCAAAACACGGCATTATTATGTTGTGTACTAAACGACTTGTGAACACCAAACCAAATCAATAAAAAGTAACCAAGCCATAAGCATCACATCGTCCAAGATCCAAGGGCGTCTATGGACCTATAATATGTGTTGTCCGATATCGATCAACACTAGCAGCACAAACAAGAGAAATCGGACAACACTAGCAGCAAGAACAAACAATATCGGACAAGGCAATCCGAACAAACAGTCTACACATTTAGTGACCAACCAATCTGTCCCAAAAAGCTGTCACTTTCTGCCAACAGTGACCAAAAAAGGCTGTCACAGAACTGTCGCTAAACCTGTAGGTATCGAATAGCACCAGGAGGAACCTATTAAGTGACCAGTAGAAACTTATAGCGACCAGCAGAAACCGAGACCAACAATCAGCAGGAACATAATGAAACCAGCAAGAACCAAGTGACCAGTAGGAATTACCGAGTGTGACCAGAACAAATGAATACGCTTACATGTACTCAGATTCAGCCCAACATTCATATCCAGTCCACATTATATTCTGCCCAAATACAAGCCCATCTTGAGAGGTAATTAACACCAGCCTATGAACATACCATCATTACTCCATGATATTGACTTTCCATAAATCTCGTACAATGTCAAGGTCAAACCACATACCCACATACCAGTTACACACTACGATTCAATCAGGGAAATAAAATCCCTACAAATTAGGTAAAGTCTAATATCACTCTATAAAGTCAGGAAGTAATTTTGAGAAAATATACTATCCCTAACAATCAGGGATTTATATTAAAATATATCATTTCCCAAACCACAACTTATCATCATAACTGCTTCCAAATCTGTGAATTCATAACCAATCTGCCAATAATCACGCATGCCCATGTACATACCATATGACTAGCAGATCTAACCATATATACACAGACGCAGCCATCATTCACACACATCCTTTAACAACCTATTGCGACTTTTCTTTTAAACCTGTTGTTATGATTTAAACCTGTTGCTGTTAATTTCGTGTTCATCTTTGTGAAACATACATCACGACATCAGAAGGTTTCAAACCAAACAATATCTGCTGCTTCAGACCTGTTGCTTTCTTTGTACCTGCCGCTGTTACCATACGTACACCAGCAGACCCATAAAGTAGATAAACTAAACAGTAGAAACAAACATATAACTCGTACAGATACCTTTTTTTTTGAAGTATCCAGACGACGCCTTAAAAGTGTCACAAAATTGTCATAAAATCTGTCACAAAACAACATCTCCTTCCTCCCATATGCTTTAGCGACACATGATTTGTCACTGTTCTGTCGCTAATCAGTCACATAGCTGTTGCAAAACTATCATAGATCTGTCCCATATCCATCAGCGACACCTTTTCTGTAGCAAAGTTGTCGCTAATTCATGGATCCTGCATTTCGAACAAAAATGAAGCATAAATACCATCATGATTACGTCACAGATCAGATCATCAATTTAGAAGCCTTCATGTGTCATTACTGCTGCTGCCTTTAAACAAATTAGGGTTTGCATAAAAACCCTAATTGCCCAATACGCCTTTTTATTAAAAATAACAGAAAAATAATTTTACATGAAAACCTTATCAACCCTAGATCAAGAGCCACGAGGCTCTGATACCAATTGTAAAATCCAAGAATCTGGACTCAACTAGGGTATAAATAACATCGATTAATTAAGCATAGCGGAATATGAAATAAGAATACAATCAACATTACTAATAAGGTTTTCTTTATTCAAACATGATAAAGAAACTAACTAGCTAACTACTAAACATGCTTTCTAAGCGTTTAGACTCTCATTGGAGAAGTCTGCTATGAAATGGATGCTTGTAACCTAGACGCCTACCATCTTTGTATAATAGAGGGAGGTTACAAGAAACTCTAGCTTACTAATAAAGCTAACTAACTATTACATATTAGGTCCTCATTGTTTCTTCTTTCTTCATTTTTGCTTGTGGGTTTTGTAATCATCAAATCTGTAATTCCCAATAGTTTTGCTCCCAAAGAGTATGGAATGGTTGCTGGTTGTGGTGCTACTTGTGAAGAAGATGCTGCTGAAGTATATAGCTTGATCACGGGGAATGGTACTGATGCTGCTGCTGGAGAATTTGCTCTCATGGGCATGACCTCTGAGGTACGAAACTGTCCTTTTGGTTGTGCACATAAATTTAATAATCTTCAAAAACAGTATAATGATCTAAATGAACAATATAATGAGTACTATATACAGGTTCAGGCTTATAAAAACTCTCTTAAAACATTAGAAAAACAAAAGAGAGTTTATCAGCAAAATCAGTTAGGATATGAAGAAAAGATGAGAGTATTGTCTATTGAATTAGAAAATACAACTAATCTTCAAAAACATTCTGAAAGAATAAATGTTGAGGCAGAGATAGCAAAGAAAGATTTACAGACTAAACTGGATAATCATTTAGCAAAGACTGAAAAGTGGACATCTTCTTCTAAAAACCTGTTAAGATTAATTGATAGTTCCATGTCTGTCAGAACAAAAGTGGGTTTGGGATTTAATGACTATATAGGGGAAAAGGAGTTAGGATGGGATGACTCTGCATTTAGTGTATTTACAACTAACTCTGAAGAAGTGGAAGGTAGACCTCTTTTCAGTAGGTTTGCCAAAGCTGATAGTATGAAAGCTGTGCCTCCACCTCTTTCCGGAGACTACACTCCTCTATCAGATCACATTGACTTGGATGAATCACAAATGACTTATGGTACAAAGTCCTCAACCTCTGGTGACTCTAATTCTATGTCTAATGACTTTGTCTCTTGTGATAACAGTGACAAGTCTTCAGAGGTCAACATAAATGACTTTGCCTCCAGTGATTCTAGTGTCATATCTTCAGAGCCCAAGTCAAAGGATTCTACCTCCTATGCATCAACTTCCAGTGTATCCACATCTGAGAGTGAAGCTGAGATTGAGTCCAATGTTGGGACACCTATCCAAGAACCCATTATTGTTCAGGATTTACCTAGTTTCTCTTGTAATAGTTCTGATAAGAATGAAAACACTTCTAGGACTTCTTGTAATAAGAATGGTTATTTTAATAAAAAGGCAAGTCATTTTAGGAAAAATAATTCTTCTGCTTCAAAGTCTTGTTTTGTATGTGGTAGTTATCTTCATCTCATTAAGGATTGTAATTATTATGAGACACAATATGCTAATGATTTTGATGGTGTGGGATATCCTCAAAGGGAACCAATTTGGGACAATGCTACTAGGGTCACTCAGTCAAATCAATTTGTCCCACAAGCAGTACTTCTCAGGTCTGGCAAGGTTTCTATTCCTGCTGCTAGACCAAACCAGGTTCCTGCTGGTAGGCCAAAACCAGTTTCTACTGGTAGGCCAAAACCAGTTTCTACTGGTAAGCAAAATAGGCCTCCTCCAGTTCATGCTGGTAGAAGAAATTCTTCTTCAGTTACTTCTGGTTGGTGGCAAAGTACTGCTAGACCTATGACCCATTTGCCTACACCTACGAGTTCTTATTTTCAGACCTCCACACCATTTGGACCTCATGTTTATTACAATCAAATGCATTATGATGGGGATGGATGGGCAACTGCTGTTAAGCCCTCAGCAGGTTGTTCTTGGAAGTCACATAGAAATAAAGTGTACAGGGTACCCAAGAACAATGGTGGATCTCACATATCTACATGGCCTAAATTTTCAGATCCACAAGGCAGACCCAAGTCAGGAATGGCTTGGGTCCCCCTTAGAAACTAATTGTTAAATAAATGCTTAATGCATTTGATGATAAAAGGAATTTTATTCATCCTCATATTTTTTTATAAATTGTTACAACATTTTTTTAATGTATAAAACATTTTTCTATCTAAATAATTTTTTTATTCAAAATATATGTTTTGAATTCAAATTTTCCACCTAAAAAAACGCATATATTTGTTTCAGAAAAACACCTCCCTTGTAAAGACAAAAGGGGAGCGGTCTGACGCTTGGGCGGCCCTCTTTAAATTTTAGGCAACCCCCCTTAGTGATAAGGGGGGTAGGCATAGGAGCTAAGGGGGTCGGCCAATCTAAAACGCTCTCAGCTTTGCCTATAAATAGCATACTGTTCCCAACTGATTTTTTATCTTTTGCACACACTTTCTTTCTGTTCTAAAATCAGTTTACATTCACTTCCATTCCTTTGATAATTTATTTTTAAGTATTTGTTTCCATGTGATCCAAGCTTAGATCTTCAAGTGCTAGAGAAGAAGACTTCCTACCATCAAGTTACGAAGTGTTATAGCTTAGTTCGTGTTGTCGTAACATTGTTACGATTGTATCATATCTTGTAAATCATTTGTACATCGTGTGTAATTGTGTGTAATAGTTAGATCGTGGTGATCATAGAGTGTATAGTTAGATCGTGGTGATCATAGAGAGTATAGTTAGATCGTGGTGATTTAGTGAGAATAGATAGATCGGGGTGATCGTGTTAGTGTTTATGTGAAGTGAAGTGTTGATAGTACGGTTAATATTTAGGCCTCAAAATACAAAGTGTGCAGTAGATTGGTTCTAACTATGATTAGAACTCGACATGTGTCACACCTCGTAAATTTCAGTTTAAAATTTTAAACTTTTCCAGTCATTTATTTTGACTTTTATACGTTACGTTTGAATCTGGGGATTTACCGGGAAGTTAACCCGCGTAAATCTGAAAAACCTCATCGAACGCGTTCCGACTTTGGATTTTGATTAGTTTAGATATTATATGAGTTATTTTATATTTTCAAAGTGTTTCGTAGTTTACGATCACTCCCGGTATGGATTTTTACGTTTTAACGTTTAATTTGCGTTTTTCGCGTTTTTAATCAAACGGAACCCCGAAAACCCGAAATCTTTTCGTGTAAACTTTAGTTATCGTACATATCGTGTTCATAAGTCAAAAATTTCGTTCATACCCCCCTCCTATGAATTTCGGACGCCTAGGTCCCAAGCAAAACAATCATAAGTCCTAAATAAATACAAGAGCATCTTTTGAAAAAAAACATCACATGCATGCATAAGAAGAGAAAGTGACATGTTTTTTTAACCTTCACTACAAGCCAATTTCTTTACATATCACATGCAAGATTGGACCATTTGACAACTAGTGAATTTGAATTAAACTTGGAGCCAAAGAAAATGGTTTTGGTCCCTCCCTTTTGTCCCTAGTATTCGGAACCACATGGACCATGGGTTCATGGTTTTCAATTTTTGTTAGTCACCCACCAAGCTATGGTTCACTCTTTTGTCAAAACCCTAAGTCTTTTTGACACTATATAAGCATCCTTAACTCATTCTAGGTAATTTCATTCACACACATAAGCTCAACAAAAATTTCTTTTCTCTCTTGTCTCCTCCTAGCCCACGAAACACACACAAACAGACACACAATCAATACTTTTGATTTCTACCAAGATTCACACATCCTAAATTTCATTTTATCAAGATCCAGGGTTATTCCAAGAAGGTTTTCATTTGATCTCAAGGTTATTTCAAGGGTTTACTTCTAGATCTACAAATTAGGGTTTGGTTATTATTTGGGGTTTTTCAAGAACCAAGTCTTCTACCTTCATTCTTGTGTTTTCTTAAGCTTGTTCTTCACTTTTGTAAGCTTATCTTGAAACTTATACTTTCACATCTACTTTCAAACTACATATGTTTATGTTCTTGCATAGATCTATGATTCTTATGGTGTTTGTGTTGATTTTTCAAAAAGAAATAAAGTAATATTTTGTCATCTTTTATAAAAATGGAAGTAACATGTTTATGACTTTATTATCTTGATGAGGTGAGTTGAAAAGTGAGTTGCAACATTAGAAATGAAGGGATTAGTTTAGCTTTAGGTGGGTTTTCCCGTGGATTAGTTGTGAATGGAGAATAGGCTAGACTAGGCACTATTATGAAGTTTGGTGTGATTTTTAGAAGCATTTGTGAAAAACATGGTTGCTGATCCAAAATGGTTTTGAGGTTTTGGACGATTTAGGAATGTTTTCAATAGGCGTAAAAGTAGTTTTTGGAGAGCTCCATTCGAGTAGATAGATTTTCATATATTGTACACTAAAATCGGACTTAAAACGACCAAGTTATAGCCAAATAAAACTTGTAACATTTTTCGGTAAAATAATTTACATAGGTGCTGATGTGAATAGTAAAATGAGTTTTCGGATGTTTTCGAGATATTTTGAGCTTTTAAAACACTAGCGAAACATATAGTATCACATATATATCGATTAGTATCATTTAAAAACATCGTTAACATATTTTAGGAAAAACATTAAGGTTACAGATCCGTCCAAACTACACCTTAAAATATATATAATATAATAAAATATAAAATATATATAGTAAGAATAGTCTAAAAGCAGAATCAATGAAACCGAGAATGTAGTATAGTCTTTGATTTCCGGGTCGTTCTATCCCCAACGAGCTTGGAATGGAAAATCGATACAGTTCGAAGATTTGAGTTTGAAGGAAGGAAATTGAATTGTGAGGTGGAAAAAGTCAATTAAACATAACAAACAAAAACGTTTAAGAAAAACCTCGAAGAAATTACGAAATTATACTAGGTGAAGGGAAAACGAGAGCCGAATCTCGACCAAAGCGGGGAAAAAACCTAGAAAATCTTTTAAAATAACCCTACGAAGATTTTTCACTTCTAGATACTACTCTACGGGAACAAATGACCGAAGAATAAAAAAAGAATAGACCGAAAAAACGGAGTTCTGTTTGACCCAAAAACGAGTCCAAGACAAATAAAACCGCCCGGGAACGTTCTTTAAAAAAGGAAAAGTTGTAAAATTGACCCTACGAAACAATTTTTGTATTTTTCCTACAAATATCTGACCAATAAGAAAATTTTTTCTAAAAAAGAAAAATATTTTTTTGATAATTTTTGTATTTTTTATGAATTTTTAAAAGTTTTAACTAAATTAAATTATAAAAAATAGTAAATGACTACGAAAAATTATGAAAAATTTACTAAAAATACTAGACACTTTAATGATCCTACGAAAAATAAGAAACACAAAAATTGCTTATAAATAAGCCCTCGAATAAGCTGTAACAGCTTATTTAGCTTATAAGCCTAAAACCCCTTTAAGTATGCAAGCCCTTGAGTCTTTAACGAAAAAAATGACCCAAAGGGTCCCGCACAAGTGGAAGTGGATGTTATAAAAGGGGGTTTTGTATCGAGAGGTCACGGGTCGTGTCTCTTGCTCAACCCGACACTCTGTCTTTCCCTTTTTTTATTATTCCTAAAAGTCTCGGTAGAAATTGTAAAAGAGGAAAGTAAAGGGTAGGGCGGGCAATCTATTTGAAAATTTACACTGCAGCTTAAATTGATAACTCCATTCAACTAATGGAAAAAAGTTCAAATTAAACCCTTCGATCTAGCTTTATTTTACTGTCTTATAAAAATTGAGAATAAGCAAAAGCTCTAAACACTTACAAAGGTTGTAAAAGAGATTTTAAACTAAACAACTTTAACAAAGGCACTTTGAACTTTTAACAACTAAATAAGCTACAAAATAAGCCTTTTAGATCTGTTCACAGAAAGTAGGTGTTTTAAGAGCTTTTTAGATTTTGGCTTATTATTTGCTTATTACTTGATGAAATGAAACTAAAAGAACGATATATGTAGGTTTAAGATGTGTGTTAGAGATATCTAAACAAACATTAGCTAAGCTTTAATAAAAATAACAAGAAAATTAAACTGAAAAAGTGAAAGTTTTTGCTTGAACTAATATAAGCTTTTTTCTAATAAGCTAAAAAGTTTAATACTAAACCTATAAAGCTGAAATTTTGAAGTTAAGCTATTCTAAGATTGTTAAGCAAACCTAGATAAAAGGATTCTTGATTTAACAGCTAGAAACTAGAAAATCACAAGAGAGTAAGCTAAAACTTCAAAATGCTGCCTCTATACTACTTGTGAAAGGAGAAATTAAGCTAGGTATAGAACTGAAAAATAAGGAAACTTAAGAGCTTTTCTTTATTAATAGCATACAGTGTATTTTTGACATATGCTCAATTTCAAACTTATCTACTCAATCTCTTAAAGCTAAAATGAAATGCTCAGAAAATTGTAAAGCAAACAAACAAAAATAAAAAACAAAGCAGTATAAACTTTGCTATTTGCTGATGCAAATGACTTAAAGGTTGTAAAATGCAGGTCAAATCTCTTCTCCTAATACTCAATATATCATTTACCACGTTCATCTAAACTTATGTTTATCTGAAACTTGAACACTAGAATACTTGAACCTCTAAACACTTAAGCTACTTAAAAACTAGTAAACTGCCTCTGTTAGGTGCAAGGATCAATTTTTAGAGCTCATAACTTTGTGAATTCTACAATCTAACTTCTAAATTCTTTTTAAATTCTAATACATGACAGCTCAACTGAATCTGGCATACTTTGACAGGAACTTTAATCGTTGAACTTTTTTGAGTTCAAAACAGCCTAAATCCAAACACTCTCTGGATATTGGAAGTATCAAAGCTAAGTAGACTTAATATTTATTTTGAAGCTAAAACTTTAAAACATTTTATCCACTTCCTACTTAAAATGGAACTTAGTAAAGCTATTCAAGCTATTAGTCATGATAGCTTATTAGTAAAATAAGCTTAGTTACCTACTAGCTTAACTACTTCTCACTTTTTATGACTGATTTTAAAAGGAATGAATAAAGCTAGAAATGATTATAACTAGAACAGATTAAAGCTAAAACACTATTAGCTAATTAACTAAATGAACTGGTTATAACATGAGAATTTAAAAGAAATAAGCTAATTTGAAATAAGATATATATGCAGATTGAAATTCAGAAAGGTAAACCTGTGGTTATTGTAGAGTCTCCAGAAACAAAGCCACTTCTTGTTGAAGTGTGTGGTCTTAAGAACTTGAAACCATAAGTGGCTCTCCTAGCCTACTAACCCAGCTTTTAATTCAATAAGCTGTAATTAGCTTATTAATCCTTGTAGCTTCAAAGTGAACTCAAAACACCTCAAGTTGTCATTATTTTGATTCAAATTTATGAGAATGAGTAAAGGAATGATTATTAACAAAGTTTGACTGAATTTGAGCTTGTGAACGGAATACAGCTCATAATGAGCTTATTGAGAGCTATTGAGTTAACAAACCGGCTTATTATGAACAACAAAGAACTAGGAATATGTTGTTAACTGAGAATTGTTATTACTCAAATGAATGAAGTACAAGATGAAATAAGGTAAAAAGACAAGAGCATAAAAGCCTGATTGCTAAAAAATTTGAAAGAAAATGCTTAATATTGAAGAAAATACAAACTGAAAATTAAAACTAACTAACTAACTTTTCTTCTGTTTCCTCCTTCTTTTATAAGCTAACTTCTGTGTTTGTTGTGAGAGTAAAAAGCCCACTCTTAAAGCATCTTGGCCCTTCACCCATTTTCATCATAATCAATCATAGACGTTGGAGAATTTTGTCATGGGGGAAGTGACTGGGAATGGAAAAAAAGGGTTTAGGCGGATTAGTAAAGGAGGGGGGAAAGGTTTGTCCATGGGGTTGAAGGGTTGCAGGGTAAAAGAAGGGGGTGTTAACCCGTGAGTTGGTTGTGTTCAAAAAGGGCGGGAAAAGTGGGTTGAGAGAGACAGAGTGTAGGTTTAGGGAATTGGCACAAATGGCCCCTCATGGTGTTATGTTTCATTGCATACATGGTCCTTGTGTTTATAACCTTTTGGGGACTTGGCAATTTCATGTCCCCCCAAGGGTTATATACACAATCAGCAGTTACACGTCCTTGGTGGGTTAATAGGTTTAGGACTTGACATGAAAATGGTACTTGTGGTATAACTTTGACCAATTTGGCAATTTGGCCCCTCCTCTTTATTTTCTCTTTAATTTCTTTTTTAATACAAGTTTTAGGGATTTACAAGTCTACTGTTACCCTATACTTATATTTCTTGACTTTTCGGCTTGGGGTTGATTGGGTTGACTTTGACTTTGACCAGTTGACTTTTCGTTGAATACTTTTGACTTGATCGACTTTTCCCTTTTTTCTGGCTTCGATTTGGCGTGTCTTTCACATGTCTTTTCCATTTCGAGTCCGGTTTTGTTCGTTTTGGGCTTTTGTGTTTCGTCCTTTTCTTAGAAATCCGTTCCTGCACAATACAATTAGCAAAACAAGCGTATATTTGGCATTTTAAGTCCGTTTTTGGTTATTTTAGCTCGTTTTTAAAGGTAAAAGGTATGTGTAATTAAACACATACCAGTTACTAAAAATAGTAAGCTTGGTAAATTTTAGCAAGATAGACATGAAAGTTAAACGTTTAGGATTATCTAGTGCGTTTAAGGAAATATGGATTATATTTAGGGGACGGTATTAACGTCCCGAAACTAAAAACTTTCCTAAAATAGAAACTTACTAAAAATGGTAATTTTTGGTTAAACGCCCAAACTTAACGAAAAACTCTATAATTTTGTTAGTCACGTTTTGTTAACTAAGTCAAAGCACAAACACTCATGGATAACTTTTTCTCCCATAAACGATTCATTCAAGTTTCGTATACTTTTCGTCTTTCTAAGACGCGTCATTGATTTAGGTCTCATGTAGGACCTCTTGACATTATATCTCTTCATTGATGTTTATCTCACCATTTGCTAAAGGTGAGTTCATAGCCTCACGCTTTACTATCTTTACTTTACTACTTTGGGATGAGAAACATTGTTTGTTTTCAAACTATGGACACAGTTACTTTACGTTGCCTTTTCCTGATTACGTGTTGCCTAAGTTGCGAATAGACCACTAATGCCTGAACTATCATGAACCGTTAATTTCTTGACCGAAAGACCGGTTGAGTGAGCGCGAGTGTTGTAAATAGATCTATTGAGACTAATTATCCCTATCTGGGTAAGTAGCGCTTACTAGATTCGGGAGACACGAACAAACGGACATATACCATGTCGGATTTCATTAGGTTATCTTGGTCAGATACCTATAGGGCAATTAATATTTTATTTGGCATATAATATGCTGCATCGAATTGAGTCTCGGTGTTATGAGCTTAGCGCAATAGTAAATATTTTTTATGTGAGGTTGTATCTGTTATATATCTGTCACGTGCGTATTGTGAACTTGTGGTCTACTCTTATTACTAAATTCAAACCTATGAATTCACCAACTTTATGTTGACGTTTTAGCATGTTTTTCTCAGGTGCTTAGTTGTGGATGTCTTTGCTTGTTTTATGGTGTTGCCTTGCATTGGACCGATTTTCAAGAATTATTATTATCTATGTTAACATCGTTGTCAAACTTTGAAACCTTTTATTCACTTCCGCATATTATCTTTGAACTTATGTAAAACTTTATCTATTTTCAATTAATGCAACGATGTTGGATTTTCAAACGTACCCTTAGAGGTCGTTCTTTGTATCTTGTGTGATGAATATTATGACGTCACTCCCCCGACAATGTGTTTTCCATCCAGGCCCCGTTGGGGTTGAGACCAGCTCAATCTGGCCTATAAATATTAGACTATTCCCCACTGTTTTTCTTACCTTTTGCACACACTTTCTTTCTATTCTAAATCAGTTTATACACTCCTTTATTTCCTTTGATCATTTAATCATAAAGCTTTGTTTACAAGTGATCCAAGCTTAATTCCTCAAGTGCAAGAGAAGAATACTTCTTATCATCAAGTCAAGAAGTGTTATAATATAGTTGGTATAGTTGTTGTAGTTGTGTTAATCTTGTAAATCATTGGTGTAAGATGTGGTGAAGGTATGTTCGTATGTGTACAATAAGTAGATTGTTGTGATCATTGTAAGTATAGTTAGATCGGGTGATCTTAGTAGTATGATAGATTTGTGTGATCGTATTAGTGTCTTGGTGTAAGTAAGTTGTAAAGCAAAGTGAAGATTGTGAAGTAAGAGAAGTTTGTGAAGTGAAGCCAAGTTTGTGATATTGTGTCGTAGATGATGGTGTAGGTGAGTTTAGGTTGTGATAGATTGGGTGTTATGCGAAGTACGAGCTAGGGTGATTAGCGAAGGACGGACTACGCGTATGTGGGATCGTGTCGTGATCAGGGTATATGGCGATAACACATAGTCTAATTGACAGTGTGCGTAAGGCGTAGAGAGATTATTCATCACTACTAGACTGACGTGCCTCTATCACATCACGCCTCCGAAACAAAGGGCGCGGTTCTCAATAACTCAATTCATAGTTTGAAGAGAGCTATCGAGTTGGGTACTCGGGGAGTGGAGTAGGGCGAAGAGGTGCTTCGTTACCGAACCACTATAAATCCTTATGTTGTGGTTTGATCTTTCTAACTCTTGTCTCTTGTCTTTCATATTTATTTATCTTGATATTATTTATGTACTTAGTTGAATTGTTCATATTGTGTGTAAATTGAGATCACATTAAATTGAATCTAAGTTCTTATAAACAAACAATACACTAAATTAAAAAGCGGTAAACTATTCAACCCCCCCCTTCTAGTTTTCCATAATTTGTATCAGGGCTAGTTTAAACAAGATTTTTAAAATAAATTATATTTTAAAACTTGAATCGATCTATGAAATCGAAAAAATATTTAGAAGGGCAATCTATGCAGAGACCATCACTATTTGAAAGTGATGGATTTATTTATTGGAAAAATAGATTCGAAACTTATGTGAAATCAAAAGATCTAGATCTTGGGAATGTTATTACCCATGGTGATTTTCCTCCCGTTCAAAATAATCCCAAAACTAAAAAGGATGAAATTGTACCATTTGACAAACAAAGCGATGATCTTAAAAAGAAACTTGCTAAAAACAATGAAGCTAAAATGGTAATTTATAATGCTTTGCCACGTAAAGAATACGAAAGAATTTTTATGTGTAAAACCGCAAAAGAAATTTGGGATACTTTATTAATCACTCACCAAGGTAATAGTCAAGTCAAAGATAATAAAATAGATCTTCTTATTCAACAATATGAACAATTTACAATTCCGGAAGAGGAATCGATAGATAAAGGATTTGCTAGATTTAACACTATTATTACTAGTCTAAAAGCACTTGATGAAGCTTTTTCTAGCCAGAATTATGTTGGGAAATTTCTTAGGGTACTTCATCCTAAATGGCGCGCAAAGGTTACGGCTATTGAAGAGTCAAAGGATTTGACATCGCTGTCACTTGACGAACTTATTAGAAACTTAAAAGTTTATGATGTCATAATAAAGAAAGATTATGAAATGGTCAAAGGCAAAAAAGAACAAAGTAGGTCTCTTGCCTTGAAGGCTAAAAAGGAATCTATTGATGAAGATAGTTCGACCTCCGATAGTGAAGACGAAGAATACGCCATGGCCGTGAGAGACTTCAAAAAAAATTTCAAAAGACGAGGAAGATTTGTAAGACAACCACGCGATGAAAGAAAGTCATCCCAAAGAAATAAAGATGACAAAAATAGCAAAAGCGAAAGAAAATTCTTTAGATGTGGAGATCCAAATCATCTCATCGGAGAATGCCCAAAACTATCGAGAAACTATAATCAAAGAGCCTTCGTTGGAGGAGCATGGAGTGATAGCGATGAAGAGAAAGAAGAAAAGACTAAAGACGAAAATTGTCTTATGGTTAAAGCATCCAATGAGGTACTTTCCGAAACCGAATTTTTTAGTGATGACTTATTGTCGTTAGATAGTTGATCCTGCCAGTAGTCATATGCTTGTCTCAAAGATTAAGCCATGCATGTGTAAGTATGAACAAATTCAGATTGTGAAACTACGAATGGCTCATTAAATCATAGTGAGTATAATCGATTATGCAAAGTAGGTCTAAAAGACATGGCTAAAAATAAATCACTAAAACTAACAAAAAAATCAGCTAGAAAATGAAGTACTCGAATTAAAAAATAAATTATCTAAATTAGAAAAAGGTAAAGAAACAAATGAAGAACGTAAAGTATATCAAGACCTTAAATATGAAAATGAAAAACTTAAGAAAGAAATATTTAAGCTTAATCAATTTAATAATAGTACTCAATCACTTAGGAAATGTTAAGTTTTCAAAAACCATCCAAAGACAAATTGGGTCTAGGATTTAATTCGACCGAAGCATCAACAAGTGAGACTAAACAAGTAAAGTTTTGTAAAATCACTATAGCTTGAACATAAAGAAAAATTAGTAGAATAAAATTCAAGCCCAAAACCCAAATACATACTTATAAACAACACTAAAATTCCCATCGCAAGCAACAATGAAGTAAAAAGTTTTCATAAACCTTCCCTAAAACCTAGAGTCGGATTTACTAAACCCGAAATGAGATAAAAAACTCCTCCTAAAAAAAAACTAATAATTCTCACCCTCGGTCTAAAAAACCACAACCTAGGAGTAATCAAGATAGACAAAATTACTCAAATACATTTCCCACAATGTGGAATTATTCACAACAGCCAAACTATATTCCATGGGGAATGTGTCCACCCTATATACGTCTAAATCAAATGCAAATATGCAAAAGATGCTTGACACCAACAATTTCAGACCCATGAGATATTGGGGACCAAATGGTTAAATTGTTACATCATTTAGGTAGATATGTTTGTGAGCATAAATTTGGGAACCCAACGAGTAGATTGAAGATCATACATTCTCAAATTTTATGACGGGGTATCCAAAAGAAATTGCCTTCAATCATAGCATTTTCACTAGAAGTTATTAAAGAAAATACATCATAGGCAAATGTATGTCATCTTTCCTAATTATTTATAATATAGATTATGTACTAATTGTTAAATAATTATGTGTCAACATGCTACAAGTAATATTTGCTAAACAAAAGAGTTATAGTTAATAGAATGAATTAAACTTGAGAAAATAGTGCAGTAACTAGAAATTTCATTTGATTGGTTATCTAGAATTAAGTAAAAAAATGAGAAATTGTTCATGATGAACTTTGCTCTCGCGTAGTTGAATTAGGACTCACTACATATCTCTATAAAATGGAAATCTTCTATGTTCACAAGTAGTGAACTCACGTAGAAGAAGGAAGGTGAGTTGGTAGATAGTAATTAACATAGAAGTAGGATTAGTTTTCCACTATATACAAGCGCCGAAGAGGCATGACATCAAAGCACTATGGATGAAACAAACTTTCTTCGACTGCGACATCCGCTTCGACCACATACCTAGAAAGAACAACGTCTATAGGAACCGGCTTATCATGCATTGACTTCATTTTACTCTTTTATTATCATCACATATTCATCATCTCTTTCATCACGTAAACACTCTAAATCGTGATAATTAATTATTTCATCCGAAGTAATTAATATATTAAATTAACGAGAGGTTAATTGAAAGCGTCACTTAATCTTCGTTAAATCCTCTCTCGGCTTGATAACTTGGTTATCTCATCCGAAATAATCTAAGTATTTTTTTGACAAAAGGTCAATTAAAATGTCGACCAAATTCTGTCAATCCTCTCTAAGCCTTTTCTCGGTCTAAAAATCTCGACAACTTGAATATTTCATCCGAAATTATTTAAGTCTATTTAATTAAACGAAAAGTTAATTAAATATGTCAAGTAAATTCTCTTATAAATCTTTGACGTATTTTCTCGAGAACTAACTTATCTAAAGTAATATTACTGTTATTTTTTATTGTATACTAATAAAAACTTGTTAAAATCTAAAAACCAAGAAAACTTAGTCGTCAGATAGGCGGCCCCCTTAGAGCTAAGGGGACCGGCTGTGTAATGGAGGGCGTCCCCCTTATAAATAAGGGGGCTGACCACTTTATTTCGCTAAACACTCCTTTCTTCAGCAAAATCCATTATCAAACACCCCATTTTGTTTTTCCCTCTTCTCCTGCTGCTGCTGTACACACCTACACAAAAACTTTAAAATCCAACCTCCAAACCTAAAATCAATCCAATTTCGCAAGAGGCAAACACCAACAACGTGATTAACAACATCTATTGTAAGATTTTCCATACTTTTCTTTTTTGATTTTATCTAATTTTGTTCTTAATCAAAATTGGGTATTTTTCAACTTTTGTGTCTTTTATTTTCTTGTAATTAGAATTAGGAAACTCATAACTATTATGTTTCCCATAGTGATAGGAATTTGAAATTTACAAATAGGATTGAATCACAATTTTTTTTTGGAGTCGAAAATTTTAAAAGATATATATATATATATATATATATATATATATATATATATATGTGTGTGTGTGTGTGTATATATATATATATGTATATATACTTTTTCAAATTTTTCTAGAAATTCAAAATAACAAGAACTTGTCATTGTTGAATTCATGCCAGAAAAACACGATAAATGATCATGTATTAATTATCCAAACATACATGACTCAATATATACTTTTCGACATAATCGATCAAGTTTTACAAAAATAAAGGGGCGTTTGGATTATTTCCTAGGATCGTAGTCTAGAGTCGAAATGACCATCACTCCATTTTGTCACGTGTATAAACACATAACAAACGTGTACTAGTCATCAAGATATATAATTCATATATACTTGATAATTCTAATAAAACTTCTAAAATAAGGGGGCGTTTGGTTTATCGTCTTGAACTATAGTCTTGAGTCAAAATAAACATTATTTCATTTTTGTTATGTTACATGTAATGAACTCATATTAGTCGTCAAAATATACAACTTAATCCTTCGACGCTCTTGTTAAAGTTTTTCGTTAATAAAGGGGCGTTTGGTTTGTTTCCTAGAATTTTAGTCTAAAATCGTAATAATCTCTACTCTACTTATTAAACATAGAAACACGTGACAAGCTTACATTAGGTGTCGAAATATATATTTCAATATATATTTTTCAACATTCTAAGTTGATTCAAATCAAATTAGAGAACGGTTGGATTACTTCTTGGGTCTTAATTTTTTAATTATTTTTATTTTTAGAGTCAAAGTAATCCTTGTTCCACATATTCTTATATATATATATATATCTACTTTGTAATAATTTCTTTTGTTGTTGTCTTGTTTAGGTGTTAAACATGCCTCGAGCAATTATTTGTAATACCTACCACACTAAATCATATATCCCTAAAGTATCCAAAATACCCGGTTTTTCTTCCGTCCTTGCTCAATTCTATAAACCCATCGAAAACCTTGCATTCACGAGGGCCGAGTCGTGGATCAACTATATTACCAATCCAACGGCATTGAGCGAATGTTCACCAACATTCGCTTCAATTGTCTTTTCGAAATCAATGAGCCAATTGTTCCTCGGTTCATTCTAGAATTTTATAGTCAAGTCAAAGTCCAAACCGATGAGTACAATTATCTTATAATCTCATTCATGATTCAACATGAATTTATCACTCTCGCACTTGCACAATTCGGTTAAATTCTCAAAATCCCATACAATGGACAAACCGTCTTCACAAATGAATGGGATCCTGCATCTCTTGCATTCTTCCAAGAGACCGAGGGACCTTATCATACCAATCTTCCTACTCCTGATGAAATTCGTCAATTTCTCCAATTGGAACGTACCGAGTCTAATCGTACCATCAAAAGCAAAAATGTCATTCTCACACCTAACCAAATTCTTACCAAAGAATTAAGACAAGACATGAAGCGTTGGGAAAAACTCATTTGTGAGAATGTGTTCGGACTAGGAGGCCACCGGGACCATCTTCCGGCTTGTCTCGCTCACATGTTGTATTGTATTGTTGCCGAAGAACAATATAATCTTGCTTATTTCTTTGTCATGCGAATTGAAAGTGCTAGGGCAACTTCAACCGCCAATCTTCCTTCTGGCATGTTCTTGACTCGTCTTTTTCGATACGTGATGTGTTTCAAAAGCTTTAAAATTTTAATACTGAAAATACCTATTTTTAAGACGGGAACACACGGGTAAAAGTATAACCCACGTATGTAGTATAATCTATTTCGGTAAGACCAGGTTGTTCCACGGGCTTGGTAGTTCTAAGTAAAGTCGAGACGTTTTACGAAAGGTTATCTTATAGACTGTCACAATCTAAAGATCAGGATGAATTTCAAGATATAAAAACAATGCTTATTTGGGAGATAAGAGTAAATAAGAACAAACTTAGGAAGATAACGAGTTCATGAATTTTAGCATAATCGGTTGAAGAAATGGGTAGTTTACTTAAAAGATTGTCTATTTCTCATAATCAAAAATCCTTTCGGCCTTCACTTTTAATAATAAAAAATGCTTTAAGTTGGATTCACATTTTAAAAGTAATAAATATAAACTTGCTCAATCAAATTTGTTAGACATGAGGTTAAGCGTTAAACCTTTTTATTCGTGGGTCAATGATCATTTAACTAGCCAATCCTCACAAGGCTAAGATCGAGTTGTTCATAGACAAACAACTAGAAACCAAGCACGAAGTCGGCGTCTTTCGACCTATATCTGGACTAAGTGTTGATCAAATGATGATTAAAGATCCAAGTATAAAACATCAAGTTCATATTTTTTAATTCCAAAAATCATTAATTTATCCAAGTTTGATCCATAATACCCTCATAATTCCTAAACAAACTTGATAGACTACTCCATAATCATGGAAACAAAACACATAACAAGCACAATAGATTCAAAAAACATTGTATTCAAAAGCATAAACGTGTGTATACCGATTCCACAAGAAATTTATATGGTTTCCTTACAAGAACTTTCTTCGAATGAAACAATAGTAACCCGAAATTTCAAGTAATAACAACTCTTCTACAACCTTCTTTGGCCTGAATTCCAACTTCTTATATGATTATAACCTGGAAATAATGAAGATCCTAGGGACAGTTCAACCTTTCCCACAACTTCCTTCTAACTTAGAAATGATTCTCAAAATGAGAAATAAGATGTTTGAGATGAGAATAGGATAGAATGAGATGATTTAAGCCTCTAATTCATGATCCTTTTATAGATAAGGTGAGAGTATCAGTTGATGGGAAAGGGTGAGTGGAAGGTTGCATAACCATTGCAATCATAATGATTTTGGAGTAACTGTAGGTTGCAGTGCGCCGCACTGAGTAATTTGTACGTTGTACTTGGTCTGGGAATTAAATTCCATTAACCCACTCTAAAGTACGCCGCACTTGATGGAAATTGTAGGATCATAAATAGTAAGATTATTGTGGATTCGGGAGGTCGAGGAGGGAAGAACAAATAGTAAGCCATGTTAATTAGATTAGAGAGAAAAGTGTAAAGAGGGAAAAATGTATGTGTCTAGATTAAGAAAAACATACACACCTAATGATACAAATGATTATCCTCACCCCTCCATGGAAGTATGGAGGGGGTATTTATAGTCCAAATACAACTAAACTATACTATAAAGTCTAATCTAGTCCTTGCGTGTTTGGCTATTTATGAACTAATGTAATTCCGTATTAGTCAACATATTTTAAGGCTAACAATCTTCCCCTAATATGTGGACATATAGAATTACTTACAATGTTCCTATCAAGTACAATTACAACAAAATAAAGTCTTTTAAAGCACTTCCAAAGTTGAAGATGTCTTATGAGTTCTCCTGGTCTTGAAACTTGTACTCCATCTTGGATCTTCATTGTCTTTACTTGTTCTGGAACCATTGTAGTATGCATGAGTTGGATTAACTTCTCCTAATACATGCAGCATGTCTTGAAAAGCTTTCTTCATAGACTCCTTTTTGGCAATGTTTCTGAATCAGCTTCCCCCTAAACCAACATCCCTATCTTGAGCAGATTTTGAAACTTTGATTAGCTTCAACCATCTTCTATATGTCATTGATGTGCACAATGCAATTTTATAGAAGAAAAGCTACACCAAGTACTACTGCTTCTTGTCATTGGGTCTTGGTGAATATTCGTTCGGGGGTACATGCCAGAAATCAGCAACAATTCTTCTCACGTATACAGTATACTTCACAAACCATGCTAAGTAAAGTAGTATACACTACTTCCCCCTGGAAGTTGACATGATAACTAAAGTACACATTTTCCCCCATAATGGTTTCGAACTCTCGAAAGCATCATTTTTGTGTACGCATATATACACGATAAGTTCGTGTCTTAAGAACAAATCTTGATATCCAAACGAACCATTACCCTCTTGACTTCACAAACCATAGTAGGAGATGAAGCAAAAATGAAGAAAACTTGGTATAATCAAGATCTTGTATATGAATGTCATTGGGAACTTTGAAAATTTTGCTTAGACTGTGAAGTACCTTTGTCTTGGAATAACACAATAATATCCTGTGAGAATTGTTGATTACATCTCAACCTTTAAACTCTCTAGCTAACTTACCAACCTCGTATTCTGTCTGTTATTGATGTGATCACTTGGTGAACTAAACCCGATATACCAAACTTGAAAATAAAGTAAAATCCCCTAAATTTGTTACTTAAGCTTGCACTATTGTTGATTAAAGAATGGTGCAAGATTAAATCTTTACGTACCCTATACTCAACCAGAAAAGTATAAGAAGTACAACACCTCTTGAAATTATCCACATCGACATCTGTGTGTGACATTGAGTACTACAACGTAACTCCTTTAAGTGATAGTAACCAAATCTTCAACCAACCACCCCGACTAATAGAAACTAGATAATTCAAGTCTCAATCATAAGCTGTATACGTTCAAGCAAGTCGTCAATCGATAGATTGGGTTTAAAGAAAAGGGGTAGAAAGTAGAAGAAAGTCTCGATGATGAAATAAGTAGACGCCTTCGTGAAACCCACTTCAATCTCAAATAAGGGATACCAAATCAACTCCGTGATCACTTGACATTATAAGTCCAAATCCATAGCCGTTTTGACGTTTTAGTGAATCTTTAATATAGGATCGTTTTAGCATTAAGTGTTGTGTTTGCTTGGTGTTTTGATTGAATGTAGTTAAACTAGGACAAAAGTTGTAATGAATTGTCGTTAACGGATAAACACTCTATCGAATTTGGTTAATGAGAGAACCAAAATTTAAATTTTGGTTTAATTACCGAAATTGACAGAAATAGTGTATAAATCGCCTAGAGCACATGGTATAAAAATCGCCTACATAAGCATGTATAAATCACATTGTCTTGAAAGCAAGTATTAAATTTGGCCCCTTTTAATTTAAAACTGCGTATAAAAAGCACCCTTTGAGACTGCTTATAAAAAACGCCCTTTAAGACTGCGTATAAAAAGCGCCCTTTAATACTGCGTATAAAAAGCGCCCTTTAAGACACGTATAAATCGCCGCATTTAAAACACGTATAAATCGCCGCCTTCAAAACACGTATAAATCGCCGCCTTCAAAACACGTATAAATCGCCGGATCTAAACTCGTATAAATCGCCGCCTTCAAAACACGTATAAATCGCCGGATCTAAACTCGTATAAATCCCCGCCTTAAAAAACGTATAAATCGCCGTCTTCAAACTTTTCTGGGAAAACAACTTTTAAAACGCCTATTAGACACGCTTTTTAACGTTTTTGGATGATTTCTTTTCCAAAACTAAGTATAACTAAGATACTCTTAACATAAAAAGACAAACTTTATGGTTTTTAACACCAAAAAATGTTTGGAAACATGTACAAATAAGCTAGAAACATAAGAAAGAAGAAAGTTTCAAGCTTTTGTACAAAATAAGCAACATCCAAACAACCTCGTGGCTTTTGGCTTAAAAATAAGCCACGAAAAGGCTTATATAAGCTACGAACAACACTAGATAAGCAACCCACAAACACAAAACACTCCTAGGCTCTGATGCCAAAAGAAAACACACACACTTATGAGATACAAAATGATTATCCTCACCCCTCCATGGAAGTATGGAGGAGGTATTTATAGTCCAAACACAAAACTCTAAACCTTATACATTATAAAAGTCTAATCTAGTCCCTGCGTGTTTGGCTATTTATGAACTAATGTAATTCCGTATTAGTCAACATATTTTAAGGCTAACAATCTTCCCCCAATATGTGGACATATGGAATTACTTACAATGTTCCTATCAAGTACAATTACAACAAAATAAAGTCTTCCAAAGCACTTCCAAAGCTGAAGATGTCTTTTGAGTTCTCCTGGTCTTGAAACTTGTACTCCAGCTTGGATCTTCATTGTCTTTACTTGTTCTGCGAACCTTTGTAGTATGAATGAGTTGATTAACTTCCCCCAATCCATGACAGCATGGTCTTGAAAGCAGTTCTTCATAGACTCCTTTTTGGCAAAGTTTCTGAATCAGCTTCCCCGAAACCAACATCCCTATCTTGAGCAGATTTTGAAACTTTGATGTAGCTTAAACCCTCTTCTATATGTCATTGACGTACACAGCGGAATTTTGTAGAAGAAAAGCCACACCAAGTACTGCTGCTACTTGTCATTGGGTCTTGGTGAATATTCGTTTGGGGGTACATGTGAGAAATCAGCAACAAATCTTCTCATGTATGCAGAATACTTCACAAACCATTATTAAAGTTAAAGTAGTATTACACTACTTCTCCTGAAGTCTGACATGGGTATATCTGAAGTACAATTTTCCCCCATGATGGTTTCGAACTCTCAGAAGCATCATTGTTGTGTATGCACATATACACAAGAAGTTCGTGTCTTAAGCACAAATCTTGAGATCCAAACGAACCATTACCCTCTTGACTTCACAAACCGTAGTAGGAGATGAAGCAAGAATGAAGAAAACTTGGTATAATCAAGATCTTGTATATGAATGTCGTTGAAGAACTTTGAAAATTTTGCTTAGACTGTGAAGTATCATTGTCTTGGAATAGCACAAATAGATATTCCCGTGAGAATTGTGATTACTCTAACCTTAACTCTCTGCTAACTTACCAACCTCGTATTCGGTCGGTTATGCGTTGTTACCACATGTTGAAGTAAATGTTCGATATAAGCAAAACTTGAAATGAAGTAAAATCCCCTAAAAAAAAAAATTTTATTTTTTAGCTTGCACTGTTGTTGATTGAGAACGGTGCAAGATTAAATCTAAAGTATCTATACCAAGTCTTGAAAGTATAAGAAGTACATCACCTCTTGAAATTATCCACATTGACATCTGCGTATGACACTGAGTACTACAACGTAACTCCTTTAAGTGATAGTTATCCAGGTCTTTAACCAAATACCCCGACTCCTGGAAACTAGATAATCCAAGTCTTAATCATAGTTGTATACGTTCAAGCAAGTCATCAATCGATAAATTGGGTTTAAAAAAAAGGGGTAGAAAGTAGAAGGAAGTCTCGATGATGAAATAAGTAGACGCCTTCGTGAAACCTACTTCAATTTTAAATAAGGGATACTAAATCAACTTCGTGATCACTTGTCATCGTAATCCGAATCTTTAGCCGTTTGTCGTTTTAGTGAATCTTATTCGCATCGTTTTAGCATTAAGTGTTGTGTTTGCTTTGGTGTTGTGGAAGGTGTTTAAGTTTGGTTCGATACTTGTGTAAATCGCCCCCCTTAAGTGGTATAAATCGCCCCTATTAAGTGGTATAAATCGCCCCCTAAGAGTGTATAAATCGCCCCTTAAGAGTGTATAAATCGCCCCCTAAGAGTGTATAAATCGCGGCCTTCAGGATGTATAAACCGCGGCCTTAAGGATGTATAAACCGCGGCCTTTGACGTATAAATCGCCGGATTCATGCGTATAAATCGCCGTCTTCAAGCGTATAAATCGCTGAATTTAAATTTTCCAGAAAAACAACTTTTGAATCACTTAAAAAACACTCTTTTTGATGTTTTTACTCGATTTATTTTGTACAACCAAGTATCCTAAGGCAAGATCTACCATAAAAACACAAACTTTATGGTTTTTAACACAAAAATTTCCGGATCAAGATTTTTTGTAAAAAGCTTAAAAAGAACCATAAATCTTTTGAAATAAGCTTTAAAAACCACAAACCATTTGTGCAAACGAGCTTGAAACATTAGAGAGAAGAAAGTTTCAAGCTTTTGCACAAAATAGACACCAACCAACTGTTTTAGCTTAAAAATAAGCCACGAATGGACTTAATAAGCTCTGAAAAGCTTTAATAAGCCATGAACGACACCCCAATAAGCAAAAAACAACCCAAAACGCTCCTAGGCTCTGATGCCAATTGTTATCCCAAAAGATTCTAGCCTAAAACACACGATCCGAAGGTCGGGGAGGATAAAAGAAATAGAAAGCCATATTATTAGATGTAGAGAGAGAAAGGGAAGATGTGTGTGCTTCTAGAGAGAGAAAGGAAACACACACACTTATGAGATACAAATGATTATCCTCACCCTCCTATGGAAGTATAGGAGGGGTATTGATAGGTCTTGACACAACTAGCTTATACAACTTGTCATTTCTAGTCCCTACGTGTCAAGCCTTTTATGAACTAATGTAATTCCGTATTAGTCAACATATTTTAAGGCTAATAATCTTCCCCCAATATGTAGGCACACGGGATTACTTACAATGTTCCTAACAAGTATAAAATACAACATAATAAAGTTTTATGATAGTAGCTTGTATGGCTTATTCGGGCTTATTTTTAAACTATTTCTTGGCTTATTTTGGGCTTATATGCCACGAATGGTTTCCCAAGATCACTAGAAAAGTGATTTTGATTATTTTTGTGTTATGACGTATGTTGTGGAATATTTTTGAAGCTTATGGTAGTAACCAAATGCGATACGTAGCTTATTAGCTTATTTTAGAGCTTAATAAACGTATTTTGAGTTTATGGACTCACGGACCAATAAGCCCATTTGAGCCGCGGCTTAATGGAGGGGCTTATTGTGGTCCGGATTATTTCTACATATAAGTATATACATATATATGTAAATGGATCTTGGTTTTGGACTTGGATTATATTTTGGACTTATAAATGACTTAATGGACCCTTGTTGGGCCTTAAGGCCCAAGAAGCAAAATTTTGTCAGACTTTTAAAACTGGAAATGCATTTACGAAGTGATATTGAATGATATTTTTATGGAAAAGTGTTGGTAAGTGTTAAAGATTGAGATTTTGGGATTTTCTCAAAAAGTGTCAAATTTGTGGAAATTGATGAAAATAAGGTTTAAAAGCTTGGAAAACATTGTATAAACGTACGGGTCATGTCGAAATTTCGTAAAAAATTTATACTTAGAAATTTTTTAAAAACATGATTTTTGATTTTTAAATAATAAAATAATATTTAATTATTTTATTTATTTAATAAATTCACTAAAAGAAGAAAAGTATAATTTTTCTCGAAACTTCTTTAATGTGTTTATTATGAGTAAACGTTTCATTTTCAACCGTGTAATGATTATTTTAAAGGGTCTTAAGGTTTACGAATGACTTGTCGAGATATATTTAATAATTATTAATTTATAAAATATTTATTTATATTACTTATCTATTTACTCTAAATAGTATAAGTATGTATTATCGGGGAATGAGATTGATATGATTGTAGAAATAAGTAATCAACCATCACACCACTAAAATTGTTTTGGGAATTAATACAAACGCATCCTAAAAACGCTATGCCATCCAGTGGTTTAGGCCATTTAGGTGAGTAAGTGACATATTGTGATTGACGATTGCGGGATGCAATGTCTTGGGATTGTTAGCTTATATTCACTGTCATATAGCAACTATTGTACATGTGAAAGTATTGGCACATCTTTTGGGTTTATGGTCAAAACCTTCGAGCTCTCCAACATTATTGTTGCGTTTTTGAGTATCATTTCAGTTGAGTGAAAGAGGAATAGTTTGATGATTTTGTGATAGCAGACTTAATAGTATTCCGAGTGGAATTTCGTTTGGAGTGTCTTGCTTGATTGTTGTTTTTTGATTCTAGGTTCTTGGATGTTATGGATAGTCTTGGATTTTGTCCCCTGTGAGGGCATTGGAATAATTGTAAGAGATTGTGGATTTTAGCTGCGATTTGGGACATCACTTGAGTTTGTTCAAGGGTGATGGTCTTCATAGCACTTGGAGTTTATGCAATGTAGTTTTCTCTATTTTGTATCTTGTGTTATGATTGATCATTATGTTGCATTCCCGAGTTTCTGCCATTGTCAGGGTGTGACAGATTGGTAATCAGAGCCAAGGTTATATAGAACTAGGTGGATTGGTCTAGACTATAACCTAAGATCCGTCGTTTAGTTGCGTATAGGATTTATGTGCGCGGTGTTCCGCTTTAGTGTGCCTTTATGTGTTCGCGGCTTGGTGCCTTAGTTATGTCAATCATTGAAATGGGTGGGCTCAATATTGACTATGAACGGGAAAGGATGCGAATATAAGTACGGTGGCCAACGTAACTATAAGCGTATCACAACTCACTCATACTGAGAAAAGAGGAAGTGTGGGGGGAACCTAGCAAGGATAGGAGTGGAAGGGATGATAATAAGAGGACTAGGACTGTGAATGCTTTTGCTACTACTGTGAACCCTGTAGGAAGAGAGAATACGGGTACTTGGCCCAAGTGTACCACTTGCAACTCCTACCATGCGCCCGGTGGACCTTGTCGTATATGCTTCAACTGTAACCGTCCGGGTCATTTGGCAAGGGATTGTAGAGGTGTGCCGAGGAATGTGAATCTTGTCAATGCTAGAAACCCGACTGTTAGGGCATGTTATGAGTGTGGTAGTACCGACCATGTCAGGTCAGCCTGTCCTAGATGGATTAGGGCACAAGGACCGGGAGAAAATCGTCCAAACCAAATTGCTACTAATAACGGGGGTTAGGGTCGTGGAAACCAAGGGAACCAGGCTAGGGGTAGGGCATTCATGTTGGGAGCAGAGGAAGCTCGCCAGGATCCAAACATTGTGACGGGTACGTTTACTTTGAACAATCATTTTGCCACTACCTTATTTGACTCTGGTGCCGACTATAGTTTTGTTTCCACTACTTTTATACCTCTATTAGGCTTAGAGCCCAGCGACTTAGGTTTCAGATATGAGATTGAGATAGCTAGTAGAGATTGATAAGGTTATTAAGGGTTGTAAACTGGAAATCGAGGGTCATGTCTTTGACATCGATTTGATACCTTTTGGACATGGGAGTTTTGATGTGATTATAGGTATGGACTGGTTGTCTAATTATAAGGCTGAAATAGTTTGCCATGAGAAGGTAGTGAGGATACCACTACCGGATGGCAAGGTGCTTAGAGTATTAGGAGAGAGACCGGATGAGAAAGTGAGATTTTTGATGGGTGTTAAGAAACAAGAAGAGATTGTAGTGGTTAGAGATTTTCCTGAGGTATTCCCGGATGACCTATCTGGATTACCGCCTATTCGGGAAATTGAGTTTCGGATTGAGTTAATCCCTGGAGCAACGCCGGTAGCAAAGTCTCCTTATCGTTTGGCACCTTCTGAATTGGAGGAGTTGTCAGGACAACTCAAGGAACTCCAAGACAAAGGTTTCATTCGACCGAGTTCGTCGCCTTGGGGAGCGCCGGTGTTGTGCGTTACCGAAAAATGATGGGATCTTTTAGGTTGTTGCATTGATTATTGAGAATTGAACATGTTGACCGTTTATTAAGAATCGTTATCCGTTCCTAAGAATGATGATCTATTTGATCAACTGCAAGGGTCGCAGTTTTTCTCGAAGATAGATCTTAGGTCTGGATACCATCAGCTGAGAGTGCACGAGGATGACATTCCAAAGACTGCGTTTAGGACTCGTTATGGACATTTCGAGTTCACTGTAATGCCCTTTGGTCTGACTAATGCACCAGCAATATTTATGGATTTGATGAATAGAGTTTGTAGGGGAGCGGAGTGGGGGGGGGGGGGGTGTGGGGGGGGGGGTGGGGGGGGGACCCCATCTTGATTAGTTGTGATAGTGTTTATAGACGATATCTTAATCTACTCTAAGACTAAAGAGGAGCATGTAGAACATTTAAGGTTAGTCTTGGAACTGCTCAAAAAGGAGAAACTGTATGCTAAGTTTCAGTGTGAATTCTGGCTAGTGAAGTTGCCGTCATTATTGGGCATGAGAATAAATGGTAATGGAATTCATGTGGACCCTAGTAAGATTGAAGCTGTTAAGAATTGGAAAGCCCCTAGAACTCCGTCTGAGGTTTGTTCGTTCTTAGGATTGGCTGGGTATTACCGTAGGTTCATTAAGAACTTTTCTAAGGTAGCTAAGTCACTTACTGTCTTGACCTAGAAAAGTAAGACTTTTGATTGGGGTGAGGAACAGGAATTGGCATTTCACACCTTGAATGATAAGTTGTGTAATGCGCCTATTCTAGCTCTCCTTGATGGACCAAAAGATTTTGTGGTATATTGTGATGCGTCCGGGATAGGACTAGGTTGTGTGTTAATGCAAAGAGGTAAGGTGATAGCCTATACGTCTAGGTAATTGAAAGTTCATGAGGAGAATTATACTGCCCATGATTTAGAGTTAGGTGCGGTTATGTTTTAAGATCTGGAGACATTATATGTGTGGGCTAAGAGGGTTGAAATTATGCTTGACAAACATCGCTGGCATAGAGTTGTGTTTAGTGATTATGAATGTGAAATTCGCTAACATCCTGGTAAGGCGGAAATGTGGTGTGGTTAGTTGATTGCCCTAAGTAGGAAGTAAAGGTAAAGCCTAAGAGAGTTAGGCTATGAATATGATCCTTAGCTCGAGTTCATGGATTGGATACTAGCTGTACTGGCTCAGAATGAGGCTTTGTAGATGAATTTGCGGTATTACTGAAAGGTATAGTGAGTTGTTAGAACAAGAAGAGATGGGAACTTTGTACTACTTGGATTGAATATGGTTACTTTGAAGGGTAATAAGGTGAGAACCCTGATAATGGTTGAAGTTCATAAGTCGATGTACTCTGTTACTCCCAGGAGCTGTTAAGATGTATATGTTTTGAGAGCTAGCGTTTTGGTGGCCTGGAATGTGATAAGGATAGAGCTGAGTATGTTAGTAAATGTTTAACTTGTTTTGAAGGTTAAGGCTGAGCATAAAAGGCCCATCTGGCCTGCTTACAGCAAATGAGATTCCCGTATGGGAAATGGGATGGGTTGACTATGGATTTTGTGACTCAAGTTGCCTTTGGACTAGTAGTGGTATGACATAATTTGGGTTAATTGTGGACGCAAGACTGATAAGTCTGCTTTTTTCTACCTGTGCGTGGGATTATAAGAAGGAAAGGTTGGATAGATTGTTTTGAATGAGATTGTTGCTTGACTTGGTGTGACGATCTCGATTATAATGGATGTAAGTCATTTCACATCGAGGTTTTGGTTAGTCAATGCATGAAGGCAATTAGGGACATCGCTTAGATATGAGTACTTGGGCTTATCACCCTCAGACCGCATTGGTAGCGTAAGCGTACTATTCAGATTTGGAAGACATGCTCTAGAGCGTTGTGTCATGGACTTCGCTAAGAAGTTGGGTTTTCATCTTCCGTGGTTGAGTTTTCGGGTTTTGATAACAATAGTTATATGCTCAGTGTAAGATGTGCTCCCGTTTGAGGCATTGTTTGGTAGCATGTGTGTTGCCATTTATGTGGGCTGACGGTTGGAGAAATGTCAGTTGATAGGACCCTGAGTTAGTAAGAGTCTACTGTGAGATCTCGCAGATTATGGATAGACTTAAGGTTTTTTGAGTTGTTTGATCGTCAGAAAAGTTATGCTGATAAGAGGAGGAAGCCTCTAGAGTTTAGTGTAGGAGACTATGTCTTGCTCAAAGTATCACATTGGAAAGGTGTGGTACGCTTTGGGAAGAAGGGAAAGTTAGCACCAAGGTGTTAGGATTAAGAAAAAGACTCGGTCACCCCATGCTTTCGTATATTTAGCATAACTCATAGTTTTTATTAGTAATCGTATGATTTATGGTGTGGGCCGGGTCTTTACCCACTGTAAGCCCACACCATAGCCCGTTTTATGGGCCATTTTTGTAAGAACTATTTAAACCCTCTCCACACATGGAGAGGGTGTTGAAAGAAATCATTTTGACACACACATCAAAGTGTGTTTTTACTAATTCTCTCCATTCATCTCTCTCTCTCTAACTCACTCTCTCTAGATCTATTTGTGTGAAATTATAGGAACCTACAATTGGTATCAAGAGCAAGGGGTAGATTTAGTGATTGTGTTTATGCTTATTTTCGAGCTTATTCTAGCTTATCATTGTTTTTAATTTTTCATTTTACAAAACGTTTTTTTTCTGTTTTTTTTCTGCCATTGATTACTTTTGTACAACGACAAAATATTTGTTTGTGTTGATTGGTTATTATTAATATCTTCTTAGCTTATAACTGTTGTGGTCAACCTTCCGATTCCAAAAGCGTTAGCAACTATTTTGGTATTAGTTTCTTAGTTTTGATTTGTCTCAGCTACTGTTTGGATTTGGTGTTTTCGTTATAAAGATTTCACCTTTCTTTCATTAACATGAAACTAGCATATCTAGAATAAAATAGTTTAGCTTATTTAGATTTAAAAACTGCTTATTATCTGCTTATTAGAGCTTATTTGTCTCAACTTTGTTTTTAAGAGTGTGTTTGGATTTGGCTTATTTGTTAAAAAGATCTTAGCTTTCTTTCTAAAAACCATAACCAAGCTTATTCTTATATGATATGTGGCTTAAAATAAAAAAAAAAAAAAATAAAAATTTAAATGTAAAAAACATTTTTTTTTTTTTTAACACATAAAATTTAACAAAAAAAATTTTTTTTTAAAAAAAAAAGAGGTTAAAAAATGCTTTTCGAAACAGCTTATCAGCGTAGCTTATTAGCTTTTCTTTAACTTATTTTCTAAATCATTAGTAGTTTTTCTTTTTGTTTTTCTTTTCATAGCTTATTTTCTTTTCTTTTGCTTATCTTTTCTTGGCTTATTTCAAGGATAACAACTTATTTTAGAAGCTTATTCAAGCTTGTTTTTTCTTGGCTTATTTTTTGTGGTCCACACCGTTGAGACAAGGTTGAGACCAAGATCCATAATTTTAGGCAAAAGGTCACAAGGACGGTTTGTGCGTTTTGCAAACAGACAAGAAACTAGAACAGATAGCGACTTGCTTGTGGCCCCAAATAGCTTGCGTTTTGTGTTTTTTTTCAGGATACATTACGTTTTGCTTCAAAGTCTTGCGATTTGTCCACACTCGTTGCGTTTTGCTCAAAAAGGGTTGAGGTTTGCCCAAGATTCTTGCGTTTTGCTCAAAGAAATATTGCGTTTTGCTTAGATAAAGTGCTCCGTTTTGCTATTGAGATTTGTATACAGGTACAAGTGAAGACTTTATTATTCTAGCCAAATATAAAGGTTACTCTGCCCAAATCTCTACGTGTTGCGTTTTGTCTCAAAGTTCAAGATTGCGTTTTGTCTTGGAAGCTGATTGCGTTTTGTCCAATATCAATTAGAAACGAATTAGCAACTTGTAATAGCACACGAATTCACAGTTTAAGTAACTTCGGGTTTTACGGTTTCGAGTGTCGGATAACGACGGGACTTAAGACTTATACCAACGTGATCGTGACATCTTTTCGATCAACGTGGTATATTTATTTTACACCGACGATCACCGTACGAGTCCGCGAGATCAAAATTATAATCGTAACATTTTATAAGTTTCAAAAACGAAGAAGATAACTCTTCTATACACGTGCATGACAATTTTTTTTTAATATAATTTAAAATTTTCAATTTTTCACTTTTAACCTTTTTGTTTTCAAAAGGTTACACTTTTAACCTTAGTTTATCAATAACTTTAACTTTAACCCTTAGATAAATAAACATTTTTATTATTAACCCTTAGTTAATAAATAGTTTACTATTAGTCCTTTCTTATAAAACCATTTCAATTGTAGTCCTTGAGTTTTAATACAATTTAAAGTTTAATCTTTTATTTTACATCATTTTCATTGTTAACCTTAGTTTTTCAACTCTTTTCATTTGTAGTTCTTTATTTTTCAAATTTTATACTTCTTTTATTTTTACTTATTTTAGCCCTTTAGTTTAATCATTTTCACCATTAGACCTTATCTTAAGTTTTTTTTAAAACATTTTATTTAAACCTTTCGTCTAATAATAGTTTTCACCGTTAGTCCTTTTAGCTCAACAAATCGTTAACAAAAGTTCCAATACTTCAAATCCGACAACGATTTCACCAACAACAATTAATCATTATTTCACGGTTTCTTCTTGATTTAGTAAAATCCCGTAAAAGATTACTCTTTTATCGGTTTAAGTCATAGACTTGTAAAATCCCGTGAACGTTAATTGATTCATCATAACCACAACAAAATCACTTTATCTACTTAAGATCCTTAATTTCATTTCACACATCGAACTTCAATGGAATCTTTGAATTCAAATTCAAAAGAGAGAGAGATGCAACTGACGCAACGTCTCGTAAAACAAAGGCACTCCCACTGCATGGCATGGTTTGAACAGCTCGAAACACATCTTCGTGATCTCTATCTCAATAGTTCGCCTCATGCTGTTGATGCATTTAAACCGGCTTTTCACTCATTCTTCGGTGAAGAGCATCAGACTTTCAGATTGAAGATGTTCCGTAATCTGGATCAGTTAAGGCTACAACTTGAAAAAGAGAATCTTCTTGAGGTTAATCCAAGGATTTGTCTTGATGCACTCCGAACACAATTCAAGGAATTTTTTGCCTCAAAAAGGGTAAATTCATCAGAACATCTAAATCAATGTTGGCAAAAAGATTTCAAAGAATACATGTTCTGCGAACCTGATACTTACAGACGTGATTTACTTGAGAACCTGGATACACTTGAAGCGGTTCTTTAATAGAAGCTGTAATTGATACTGGTAAAATTATTAGCTACTAGTCACTAGATGTTCAGATCTTTCGGTTCATGCAGTGGAATGACAACTATGCGGATTGCACCGAGGGTAGAATGGGTTTGTTAGTTTGAATTGTCATCGAATTGCAGTTGGATACGAGTCAGAAAAAAAACTTGCACTACAGCACATCAGTGAATGAAAACTCAAACTACAAACAGCACGGAGTGTTTGGTCAGTCGAGTAAAAAATTAGAGGTTAATTTAATCACAGATGTTAAAGAGAATTGGTTGTCTGGTCGGTTATTCAGAAAGGCAAGCCTTGGACTAAGTCATGATAAGCATGATACAAGTAGAAGTTGTTTAAGGACTTATTTCTCACATTGCGGTGGATGCAGTTATCAGACCAGTAAAATGACCAAGATGCGCTTTGCTGAGGTAAAATGTCTGCTTAACCTAATGTTCCTTGCTATAGTTACAACATCATATGAGCAATCTGAACCCATATATGACACATATCTGGTGGAAAAGGTTGATAGCAATACCACTCCTAATTTATCGAATATAAGTAATAATGAAGGAGAGATTGACCAGGATGATGATACAAGTCAAGCAAAATAGTCTTTGTAAGGAATGAGTTTCTCAAAGAGAAATATATTTGGGATTGAAAAAGAAACGTATAATGAACTTTCACACAGGTTTTTACTACTTGAAAAACATTGTATTTCACTAGAACTTGAAATACAGCAAAAAGATGCAAGTTTTCAAAGTAACAAACCAGGTAAAAACCAGGATGCTCCTGAGTTTCATGAATTTTTTGAGATAAATGATTTGAAAGCTCAACTACAGACCAAAACCACACTAATTTGCAACTTGAAGAATCAAATTAAAAGTGTGAAGGAAGCAAGTAATGAAGCCAAGGTTAAGCATGAAATTGATGTTTTGGAAACAATAAACATTGAACTAGAAAGTAGTGTAGCTAAATTACTTGCAGAGAATGAGAAGTTAAATAAGGAAAATGAGCATTTAAAACAGACTTACAAAGAACTTTATGATTCTATCAAAAAGACGCGAATTCAGACGAAGTACATAATGACTCACTGAATTGCTCAACAAGTAATATAGTAAGTCTGTTGAACAATGTGATTTAAAAGCTCAGATTAATGGATAAGGTCTTTTGCGAAATGTTGCATTGAAAAACGAAAATTAAGAAAGTTAAAAGGAAATAGCGTGGATACTAAGTTTGCAAAAACCATCAATCTTGGGGAAACCAGTTTTACAACCACCAGAAACTAGTCTGTTGTTTGACAAACCGAATGCGTTTAAATCTGTACGGAGCCTAACTTTTCAAAGCCACCCCCCCCCTCGGTTTGCCTCCTAAGTTGATGTGAAAAAATGATTTGTCAAAACCAATCACTACTCATTATTTGCCTAAAGTTCGAGAATATGTGCTTTGCAAAAACCTCATTACGTGATTGCGCCTTGGCTACATTTAGGAGAGTCATGAAGATACGTATTGTTCAAATGATTATGGGATCATTATCTCTTCTACAGGATGCTATGAAAAAGCACAAGAAAGAAGTATGGAATTCAAAACATTGTGTGATGCATACTACTAGTCTACAAAACACTACTAATGGTAGCAAACAAAAACCTAGGAGCAACAATCAAACATCTAGGAGTTTGCCTGTATCTACGAGTAGTTGTGTAACGTCAAATGGTTATGAATTGTGCCACTAGTAGATCACTCTAGGAATTCTAGTTCCTTTTATGGACTCCAAACACTTTGTTTTGCTCCAACGGTTCATACATGGGTCTTTTAATGCAAATCATGATATTTGTATTACAAAAATTTCTGAAAGAGGGGAATTATCGTTGCTAAGGTTCAATCCCCTAAGACTAGAAACATCAACAAACTCGTTGAACCAAAGAGTCATACTCAAAAACCTGGTAGGCAGATTGCTAAAGGACAAAGGTTTTCTCCCAAGAAGTCTTTCGCTTTGCATGAGAAACCAAACATCTTGTCTTAGGTGGAAACCGACAGGTAGAATTTTCAAGATTGCTGGTCTTAGGTGGTTTCATACTGGTACAGATGTTCACCGATAACACAACAATGTGACAGTGAACTCCAAATGGTTCAAATGTTGATATCACCTAACCCATATGATTGCGTTAAAACTATTAATGTCAGTGCTGGTCCTACTACTTAAGTGCAGGTACATCTTGTAATTCTTATAATAGAAAGACTCAAAGTTTGGTTGCCGAAAAGACTAATATCTCATAAACCAGTGGTTCAAGGGATTCAAATCTGATGCACATAAAAAATGATGTTTGAACACTGCAGTTCAAGCCTCGGTCCTCAATGTCAACAAAATGACGTCTGTACACATCAGTTCAGGCCTCGCTCTTCAATGACAAAATGATGTCTGTTCACATCAGTTCAGGCCTCGCTCAATGACAAAAATGGCGTCTGCTGACATCTCCTCAGGCCCCGCTCCTCAAAGAAAAGAAAGGAGTACGCTTCAGTGCGCTTTATCTTTTAAAAGAAGGAATTCTTCTTATTTGCTGTGCAGTCTTATCAACTTCGTCTATAGTTATCATGCTCGTTCAGTCAAAAGTGGATCAATGTACATTAAGCTTGCTATTTTAAATTCAACGTGTTCAACAACATGGAAACAACATATGCAATTTTTGAGGGGGAGAAAAGTGAATATGATGAGATCAATGCGGTTTAATTCGGATAAGATCTCTTGATTATAAGTGTGCTCCCGTCCTCAAATGGTCATATGGTCATTATGGCTCATGTGCACCTCAGTTCAGACCCGGGCCTCCTTCATAATCTTTCTCCGGACACGAGTTCTGAAGAAGAGAAATCTTCTTGTTGTTGACCATTCTTATCAACATGATTCATGCTTTTTCTGACAGCATCAACAAATGCAATTTTTTAGGGGGAGAAGTGTGAATGTACTTCATGTTGATTGATGTTTGAAAAAATGGTCATATGACTCCTGGAACAATCAGTTCAGGACTTGTACCACAACCTCCTTCTCCATTGTTATTCTCTTGTTCAATCAAAAATGGCATCAACAAATGCAATTTTTTAGGGGGAGAAGTGTGAATGGACTTCATGTTGATTGATGTGTGAAAAATGGTCATATGACTCCTGGAACAATCAGTTCAGGACTCGTACCACAACCTCCTTCTCCAACACATAATGTTCCACCAACAAAGAATGACTGGGATTCGTTGTTTCTCCTAATGTTTGATGAGTAATTGAATCCTTCACCAAGTGTTGTTCAAGCTGCTCTTGTAGTTGCTGCTCAAGATCCTGTTGCTTCAACCGGTACACCTTCCTCAACGACAATTGATCAAGATGCATCATCAACAAGTACCTCACAAACTACTCAAGAATCATAATCTCAAGTTATTCCTCCTGGTGTTGAAGAAGAGTATCATGATATTGAAATTGCACACATGGAATACGATATGTACTTTGGTCTTCCAATTCCAGAACCTAGTTCTGAAGAATCCTTTTCCCGAATTGTTATTCCAACCAACGTGCATTCAGTAAATCAACCACAAGAGCACATTGAAAAATGGACCAAGGATCATCCGCTTGACAAGATTATTGGTGATCCTTCCAGACCGGTATCCACAGACTACACTACATACTAAATGAAGCCCGTGTTCTGTCTACTATGATGCTCTCCTCTCTTCAATGGAGCACAAAAGTTATAAAGATGCATTAACCAAATCCTGTTGGTTTAATGCCATGAAGAGCTCCATGAGTTCAAACATTTGGAGATTTGGGAGCTAGTACCTCGTCCAGATCAAGTGATGATCATTACCTTGAAATGGATTTATAAGGTGAAATTAGATGAACTGGGAGGTGTTCTGAAGAACAAGGCAAATCAAGGAGCAAAAGGAAAATGGCGTGGTTGAACTTTACTTCGTCAGCTCAGAATATCAGCTGGCAGATATCTTCTCCAAGCTGTTAGGACATGAAAAACTTGAATTTCTCATGTAAAAGGTTGGAAGGCAAAGTATGTCTCCAGAAACGCTAAAAATGCTGGCAGACGAATCAGAAGAGTTATGGTGGTATCTCTTCAAGTATCCTATGTAAATATGTACATACTTAAACCCAAAAAACAAAATACAAAAATAGAAAATAGAAAATACCAAAAAGAGTTTTCAAGACATGTCTTCTGTTTATCGATAACATTTACGGATCTAGAAATGTCATTCAATAATGACACGGGTCTTTAAATGAAGTTCGAGCAGAAGTTCAAACAGCTTTTCAAAACATGTCTATATGGCTTGTAGTTATTTCAAACTGCAACCCGCTTTTCAAAATGAGGAAAGCACGTCGCTAAAAAATACGGCTGTTTCTTTACAACGGTGTGATTAAGTTCTCCGGGCATGGATTACTTTTATATCCTTGCAAACTCGATCTAATGTACGTTCAGTGATTTGTTTGATAAATAAGAGAAGGTTTTCTTTTTTTAAACCAATACTTTTCTTCTAGATTCTTCATAAGTTATTTGTGTTTATTAAACCATGGTGGAAAAGGTGTTGTCTTTTTAATACTTTATCAGTTATCTAAGTCTCATCATCAGAAAAAGATGTTAAAAGAATTTTCGATCACTCAAACAATGTCTACAGCTCTTTAAATAGAAAACGGGACATTATTTGAGGGGGAGAAATGTGCTAATAATTCTTTCAAAATGATCTTTTGAGATAATCAAGGAGGTAAACGGAAAAAGGTTTTTGGACAATAACTAATCTGTATTTATTAACAGGGGTAGTTAATTAATTTTAACTCCTTTTAGACAACGGATGTTATGTGATTAAACCTTTTAGGACTTTGAATGATACATATGGCAAATAGGTATTACTTCGTTTAACGTACAACTGAAAGGTTTCACTAGATTCCATTGGTATTAAGTTTTGGAAACACGAACGACTTTTTCTCAAATTATTGATTTCATAAATCCCAAGTTCGGGTTAATCATTTGCAAAGTGTTCGAATCAAGTCAGAATCAATTTTTGACACTAAAACAGGATCTTCAAGTAAAATCTTGACCTCGTATAATACTCAATAGATTCTTTAAAATAGAATACGGGTCTTTTGTTCTGGGGGGGATAAAGTTGTTTCGAATTATCTTCATCTGTCTACGGTAATTTTATGGAAAAAAGTAATTACTTATACGGATAATAATTTGAGGGGGAGTTTTAACTCCATGGGCTCTCATTTGACATAAGTTGTTAACTTTGAGGCTTAAATACTATTTCAAGGGATAGCGGCTTAGGATTAATAATACATTTCGATCAAATAATGCAACACCTCGTTGTTTTAAATGCGTAGGTTTGTTTGGATATAATTATGTAGTTTTTAGAAGCCTTGAAGTTGAAGATATGTTTATGATTCGTTAGTATTTCACCTATCAGTTAATCAATTAAGCTTATTTTATCGAGGGTAGAATTTTTTGTCATTAAGTGGTTAAAAATAGTTTGATAGTATGATGTCATTAGATAGTCATTATCTGCAGGAAGAAAAATGTTTATCATTACGAGACCTTAGTTGACTTAGTTATTATCTTTTCCGCTATTTTGACGGCAATAATTGTGACATCCCCCTGAGGACTTGCTAACTTGGTGTTTTAATTCTTATCATCACTATTTGTAAGGAGGAAATACGCTCAATCAGGAGTCTTAATTGCTTTGATGTGATGGGTTCGTATTATTTGCGCTTTACTTCGAAATATTTGTTGTGTCTTCTCAAGAAAGGATTGCTGGTTCGGGGGAAAGCTAAGACAACTTCCATCTGGAGAGTATCGAGACGGACTACAGATTGCTAACATGGACAAACTGACTATGCCACTTTAAGTGTGAATATTTCAGGTCCTGTCTCATACACAATCTTGTACATCAATAAGTAGTGTGGTAATCAGTGTTATGTGTCAGTTTAATGAATTTTCCATGAGTTTCTCGTTTAAAACTCCAAATAATTTATAAAACTCATCATAAATGACACTAACAGAGTCCTCATTTATTTAAGGGGGTGCATTTATAGGTAGGTTTCCCAATATCGGCTTGTATTTAATCAGACCACATTTTCTCCTAAATTTTCTAACATATTTAAATCAATTGAGATCCTAAATCTCAAAGGGTTTGAAATTTTTGATCAGGGGATGAGTATAGTGATTTAAAATATTAAATCTGATAAAAGTGTGATTATAAGTCTAAGCAGGTACTCCTCCCTTCCATGTGGTCAAACAATTTCTTATATCAACGAACATGTTGAGGGGGAGCAGGTTCGTGATCAAAACAATCAGATACAATGGCTTTAACTTTCTATATACAAAAGTTCCTTGATTTGATTTTCAAAATTGTTTTATGGGCGAATAGTAACTGTACACCAATAAGACCAACCCTGTATTTTACTTTATTTGAAGTTATAAGGATGGGTTTGGTTAGGTACAGGTCCCACGATCCTGCCTGAGCGGAGGGATCTACCCAGGGACAATCCACTAGTTAGTGTAGATGTCCTTAGGTATGATTACAAAAGGAGTTATGTGAGAATAAGGGAATAGTGCGGACTGAGATAGAGCTAGTACTGGAATAAACCCAACAAGGTACTAGTAATGAAGTCTTGGTAAGCACTGAAGGGGTTGAAGAATGAAAAAGAAATGTTAAGATAAAGGGTGAAAAGAAAGCACCCCACCACCACCCCAAAATAAGAATAAATATAAATGCAAAAAAACATCTAAGAGATAAACAAAAAAAAATAAAAGCCCTACTTAAACATTAGGCAGAAACCGGGTCACTAATATGCTGTCAGGAATCAACATGGTTGATTGCTGACATTGAAGTCCCAGTATCTTAGACCAGTGATACGTGGCACAACCCTCACGTGCACTCAAGATCCCTCAAAGGATTCTTGTTTCATTTCTCACGGAGATCAATACATTTCTATCATCTCTCTCACTCCGAGCTAGATGATATTGAAAAGGTGGCAGTCCGCTCCAGCCTCCGACTACCAAAAACCAAAAATGCACTATTGAGTCTAGAGCCATGAGATCATCCAAAAATCTCGTTAGGACACTAATCCATATTGTGCTTGTTTCTCACATACTGTGACAACAAGTAAAGATTTTAAGAGTCCTTCGCATTATCCTCGTGGTATTGCCAGAACATCCGAGGATCTCACATGTCAAGGAGATTCTTTGGAATTCTACCTGATCACGGGCAGTATTTATACTGACAAACGGGGAAACCGTGTTGGTTCTTGCAACCCTTATTCAACGGAAGTGAACAATGGACACTTCGTGTGTTTATTACTAACATATACGTGAAGGAATCTCGACTCGGTTAGAATGCTGGACAAAGGACATGTCAATTAATAACCCATGCTCACACTTCATATTTCCTAATGAAAGACTCATGAAGCTGATGAAAGACTTAGATAACACTGCTTCCCGCTTCTTGATGCTTGCATATCATGATCCAGAAAAAGTTTGAGCAGCCGGTACGTAGGTCACTACATCACATGGAGGCAATACTTCACAAACAAGGCTGATTAGAGATTTTCTGTGGCTGTTGATCTTAAAGAAAGTAAAGATCTCTCACAAAGTCTAAGGAAACAAAGCTCAAGGACACTACAAAGATGTACAATGAAAGTCAATGAATGATTGAATCAAAGTTATATGAGGCCTAAAGTCAGAAGAACAACTCATACGAATGTAAAATACAAATTGTATTTATGGGGTTACCTCCCTTAGGGGGGAGATTGTTAAGGATAAGAAAATGACTCATGGTCACCCACTTGCTTTCTTATATTTAGCATAGCTCATAGTTTTTATTAGTAATCGTATGATTTATGGTGTGGGCCGGGTCTTTACCCACTGTAAGCCCACACCATAGCCCGTTTTATGGGGCATTTTTGTAAGAACTATTTAAACCCTCTCCACACATGGAGAGGGTGTTGGAAGAAATCATTTTGACACACACATCAAAGTGTGTTTTTACTAATTCTCTACATCCATCTCTCTCTCTCTAACTCACTCTCTCTAGATCTATTTGTGTGAAATTATAGGAACCTACAAAGGTTTGTTGGACCGTTTGAGATTATCGAGAAAGTAGGCCCTGTGGCCTACCGATTTGATTTTCCCGAAGAATTGAATGGTGTTCATGACACGTTTCACGTGTCGAACCTTAAGAAGTGTTTGGCTGATCCAACACTGCAAGTGCCCTTAGATGAGATTCGAGTTGATGTTAAGTTGAATTTTGTGGAAGAGCCTGTGGAAATTTTAGAAAGAGAGTTTAAGAAGTTGAAGCGTAGTAGAATTGCCATCGTCAAGGTTTGGTGGAATTCGAAACGTGGTCCTGAATTCACGTGGGAACGTGCAGATCGATGAGATTGAAGTACCCACATTTGTTTAGTGATGTTAGTAGCTGAACTTTGGGGACGAAATTCTTTTAAGGGTGGTAGAATGTAACCTTTACCCTTTTTGTGTTATGAATATTTCATTTATAGTCCTTTGACTATTTGACTTTTGTCAGTTTATTCAGATTTTGTACCGTGTTGACGGTGGTGATTTTATGAGATATGTACGAATTTGGTTCTATTTGTTTAATAATCCCTTTTGGAGGTTTTATTGTGTTATGTGGTTATTCCGGGTGGTGTAGAACCCTGTGAAATGTTGAGAAATGCCGAAACAAACGAGTCTGGCACGTCTGTAATGTAAAATTGAGTTCTTGAAGGTGTATAAGTGAAAAATATGTCGTGTGAATACTCCTAGGATATTGGAAACGTATTTTAAAGTGAATATAATGCTTACATTATATTTGGGGGTAAATATTTTACGGTTGTGTTTACGAGCTTTTAGGTGATTTCGACACGAAAAGAAAGACCCGAGACCGATAGGATCCCATGGTCAGTCAAATGGTCAAGAGGGAACAAGATGGCTAGTTTTTAGCATGGTTTTCTTTCATTTGTACACATATATTCCTTCCACTAGCTCATTTCTATCCATTTCATTTTCATTTCAAAAATAAAACACACACTTAAGTGTGTGTGTATGAGTCGTCCGCCACCTAATCACCATAAACCACCATATTTTTTCAACTTTGATGCATAGATGTTAGTTGTACAAGTTGATCGTTGTGAAAATCGATTTTTGGAAACGAAATGGATGAATTAAGGGGTGTTTGTTTCGTGTGGTATAAAAAGAGAAAAAGGGGGTTTGTAAGTTTTGATCGTTGTGACAACCCCCACAGTTTCTTTTCGTATTCGTGATGGCTTGAATTAATATATGATGCTAGAATGCTTATTTTGGTCAGTAGATTGTATGGCTTATTTGGGCCTTATTTTTAAGCTCTTTCGTGGCCTTATTTTGAGCTATATTGCCCAGATAGGGTTTCCCATACAGATCACTTGATATAGTGATTTTGACTTTATTTTTGTGTTATGGCGTTGTTGTTAATATTTTTGAGCTTTGGTAGTAACCAATGCGATACGTTAGATTATTAGATTATTTTTAGAAGCTTAATATACAGTATTTTGAGCTCTAGGGACTCACGGACCCATTAAGCCCCATTTGAGCCCGACGGCTTATAGAGGGGCTTATTAGTGGTCCGATTATTTCTTACTTATATGATATAGACTTATATATGTAATAGACCTTGGTTTTTTGGACTTGGGTTATATTTTGGACTTGATAAATGACTTAATGGACCCTTGTGGGGCCTTAAGGCCAATAAGCGATGTTTAGACCCACGAAACCTGACCCCTTAGTTTAAGAAAATTTTGTCGGACTTTTTAATAGTAGAAAATGTATTTACGAAGTGATATTGTTGATATTTTTATGGGAAAAGTATTGGTTAAGTGTTTTAAAGATTGAGATTTTTGGGATTTTGTCGAAAGTGTTCGAATTTGTTGAAAATTGATGAATTTAAGGTTTAAACCTTGGAAAACTTTTTGTAGAAACGTTTCAACAGGTCATGTCAAAATTTTGTAAAAAGTTTATACTTTGAAATTTTCCTCTTAAAAACATGATTTTGATTTTTAAATTATAATTAATATTTAATTATTTTATTTATATAATAAATTACTAACAAGACGAAAAAATATATTTTTCTCGAGAACTTCTCTATGTGTTTTATTATGAGTAATCGTTTCATTTCACCGTGGAATGATTATTTTGAATTTGAGTGTACTAAGGTTTACCAAATGGACTTTTGTCGAGATATTTTTATAATTATTAATTATAAATATTTATTTTAATATTACTTTATATATTCTTGCTCTAATAGATAAGTATGTATTATCAGGGAATGAGATTGATTTATTGATGTGGAAATTAAGTATCAACCATCACACCACTAAAACTGTTTTGGTAATTGTAAAACGCATTAATCTCTATGCAATCAAACAGTGGGAGTTGTTTTGGAATTGGTATGATTATATTAGGTATTATCTGGACAGGTCGTGTGGGGTGTCGTTGCATTTGTTGTGAGATTGGATTGGGCAGCTAAAGACTTGCTTGAGGTGGAGTTCTCGTTTAGACCCCACTTTACTTTTAATGGTTTTTCCATTGGGGGGAAAATGATACTACAATTATTGTTTGAAATGTTTTGAAATTTGATACTTTGCGGAAATGTTGGTTTTGTTTTTGGGACAAGATTGTGTGTGACTGCTATTTTGAATAAGATTGCATGTTTTGTTTGGATGGATGGTGGTTGGTACGCTTGACCCAGTGTTGTGAGATTATTAGATCGGATGGGTACGCCTACCCAGTATTTATGTGATTATTGGAGCGGATGGGTATGCCTACCTAAGTTTATGTGAGGTCATGTCCTAATATTAGTGCTCCAGCTGGTAGGCCCTTTAGGTGCGTAAGTGACCAATTGTGATTGAATAGCGGGGGGATGGCAATGCCCCCACACAACCCCACCCCCTACTATGGATTGTTAGCATATATTTACTGTCATATATCACTATTGTCCACTGTTGAAGTATTGGCACAGCTTTTGGGTTTAAGGTCAAACCTACATGAGGCTCAACCAACTTTATTTGTTGTCGGTTTTAGAGTATCATTTCAAGTGAGTGAAGAGGAATAGTTTGATGATTGTGATAGCAGACTTAGAAGTATTCCGAGTGGAATTTCGTTTGAGGTCTTGCTTGCTTGTTGTTTTGATTCTAGTTTTGGATGTTATGGAATAAGTTTGGATTTTGGTCCCCTGTGAGGGCATTGGAATAATTGTAAGAGATTGTGGATTTTAGTTGCGATTTGGGACATCACTTGAGTTTGTTCAAGGTGGATGGTCTTCATAGCACTTGGATTTTAGGCAATGTAGTTTTCTCTATTTTGTACCTTGTATTATGATTGATCATTATGTTGCATTCTTGAGTTTCCGCCATTGTCGGGGTGTGACAGATTAATTGTTGTTGGTGAAATCGTTGTTGTTGTCGAAGAACTTGAACTTTTGTTAATGATTTTTTGAGCTAAAATAATGAACGGTGCACATAATTTGAGCTTGAAACGATTAACGGTTGATTAAAACTTAAATAGGGACTAACGGTGCAATTATGATTCACTTTGGAGGACAAATTGTTGATTTATAAGTATTGATGACTAACGGTGAAAATCTGTTTCAACAAAAAGGGTTAGTAAACAAAGAAAGGACGAGAGATGAATTTGTCTTAGAGTCCAGGGACTCAAAGTGAAAATTTCGAAATATATTTAATAACAAAAATGATTTCCCTCCATGCACACGTCTTGTTCGTTTTTAAATTTATAAAATGTCACGATTGCAAATTTGATCTCGCGGGATGGTACGGTTATCGTCGGTAGATAATAAATATACCACGTTGATCAAAAAAGGATCACGATCACAATGGTATAAGTTATAAGTCCCGTAGTTAACCGACACACGAAACCGAAAAACCTAAAAATTACTTAGTTGTTCGGTTCACACTATCTTCTTAGTTGTTCGGTTCACAAGTTGTTCGGTTCACAAGTTGTTCGGTTGATGAAGTTGTTCGGTTCACAAGTTGTTCGGTTGTAACAAGAAAACAGGTAGTTCGGTTCTCAAATGGAAATGGTAGTTCGGTTGACAAAATATCAAACACCTTGAACGCACCTTTCTTCGACTCTTGTTTCAGCCAAGTTTGTACTTGTTTCGTGCCATAAACCTTGTAAATCACAAATAAGCTCAACCAACAAACGATGATAAGCGCAGTAATAAGCTCGTAAATAAGCTTGTTTATCACAAGAAGAAAGAAGAAGAGGCAAACGAAAAAAAAAAAAAGGAACAAGAAGAAAAAACAACGAGGCCACTATTTTGTCATATACACATAAAAGGTGTAAACAGTTTCTTGAGTAAGATTTGTTATGTTGTTAACATATATAAGCCCAAAATCAGAGTTTCAACAGTAGGCCCAAATGAAAATTAGTTTTTTTTTGTTGCATAGAAACAAAAGAAAGAAGAAAAAAATATGCCGAATAGAGAAAAAAAATAAGCCATTTGAAGCCGAACCAATAAGCTCAAATATGCCACAACGAAACCACAAACACAACACACACGAATACAATACACCCCCGGTTAGCTCTTGATACCAATTGTACATAATAAGAAACACTAGCTAAACTTGATCCGGAGGTCGGGGAGGATTAAACAAGAACTTAGCCATTTTATTTAGAGAGAGAAAAAGGAAAGATGTGTATGTATTTTAGAGAGAGAAAGAACACACACACACACACTTTGGCGAAATGATACAAATGAATCCTCATCCCTTCATGGAAGTATAAAGGGGGTATTTATAGGTCAAGACCAGGGAAACTAATCTAACTTAAGAATTCTAGTCCTTGCATGTCTTGCGCAATGATAACTAGTGTAATTCCGTATTAGTCAACATATTTTAAGGCTAACACGTAGTATAGTATTTAAAAAAACCGAAAAAAATTAAGAAAAATCGTAACAAAAAAAGAGAAGGAAAGTTTGAAGATAATCGTTTCGCAACTACTGAAGGAATTACACGAATGATCGATTATTCATTGATACAAATCGACGATGTAAAGTATTGTATAAAGTGGAAGATATCGCCACTTGCCTTGTAAAGTATGTAAAGTATGAGATGATTGGGAAGTTGACCATTACGGGAACGCCAACTAAGGTTGTTGTTTTTTATCTATGATCAAGACGTTGTAAATAGTCATGTCTTAATCATGGTTACAATCGAGAAAAAGTGTCTAGCAACTTGTATTTTAGACTTAATCTATTTGTTTCGTGATTTTTATTTAACAACAATTTACTTCTCTTTCCTAATGACTAGTTGCTGGTTTTATGCGAATGAGGATTTGTACGAGCGTGCATGTCTATTCCGTCGTTACGGCCATGTATGCATGTCTTAGCTGCCTTGTTGGTTTACGACTTTTGGTGAAAGTTAGAAGGTCCCTACCCTATATCATTCTTCATCCTAACCGTTGGTTATTTTACCCCACCACTTTTCCAATTTTCTCACCTTTTACAATCGATTGGGATGTGATCGAACACACATGTCTATTCTGTCGTTATGGCCATGTATGTGTGGTTCAGCCGCCTCGTTGGTGTGGTTACTTTATGTGTGAAAGATTGAAGAATGATCAACCCTAAGCCTTATAACAAAAACCTATTTACCTTTATAAACTTGTTATACCTTGCCTTAGCGGTGGAGATATGTCTCCTTGCCAGATTATGGAGAGAATACTCGTCTACGGAACGCAGCAATTGAGCAAATTAGTTTACATGTTACCAATAGTTAGTTGTGGATTTGAGTGTTTTCATCTTCCTATTTCATGAGGTGTTGGTTAGTTAAAGGTTTCTTTATTGACTCCTTTTTGACAAATTTTTTGAATCAGCTTTCCCCAAACCAACATCTGTATCTTAAGCAGATTCTAAAAATTTGATGTAGCTCGATGATGACATCAAATAACGTCTATTTTATAGCATTATTTATCCCATGTTATTAACCAATTTTGTATAGTTATTGCAAAGAATTGTTACTTAATCATTTATATTTAAGAATTGCAGTAATTACGAAGTACTTGGTGAATATTACCAAAAGGCGCGCATTCTGGAGCTTAAACGAAGATATGTTGAAGATTACTATTCTGAAGACTAATACGCCGTATCCATCAAGGAAGATACGGCGTATCCGTGCCTGCACTCACCAAAGACCACAAAGGAAAGAAGATCAATACGCCGTATCCAGAGAAGACCAATACGCCGTATTGGATATATGGGAATAAAATATTCTAGAAGATATCAAATGTGGTCCCTACTCCAAGAAACTCCAATACGCCGTATCTAACCCATTAGATACGCCGTATCGAACCGACTTCCAGACCTTATAAATACAAAACTCAAAAACGAGTTTTAAGGGTGCTAAATCATATTCTCGATACCTAAACCACAAAAGTCAATTTTCAAAGGAGAAAAAGTGCAAAAGAGTTCTTACAACGCATTCCAATCCAAGGAGACAACGTGTAATTTCTTATACTTTTGTAATCGTTCAGTTTTTAGTATCATTCATTAACTCGGTTAGTTTACCTTGGCTAAAACAATTACTCTTGTATTAATTATGATGTTTAAAGGCTAATACCTTCAGGTATTAGCCATTATTATGAAGATCTGAATGTTTGGTTTTGTTTATATCTCGATTGCTTAATTTATCATTGTATGCTTGTTTATGTTTATCAATTTATACTTGTTTACGTGCTTTTGTATGCGACCTATCATTCAACTGGATCTAGTGATACGGACCAAGTAATCTAGATGTCAGGATAGCTCTCCATATAGTAATTTATACATCTAGAACCATAAGATCACAAATATTGTCAGTAAGTGGGTAAAATCTCTATGAGCTAGGGTTTAACAAGATCACCATTGCTTTAATCCCTAAGATAGATTATAATCAGCAAATAAGGATGCTTTATGTGGATGCTTTAATTGTGACAGAATTAATGTGTCTAGGTCTTAGGAAGAAGTCCCGCCTAAGTCTAAGAATGATATACCACCTCGAGATAAGTAATCATTGCACTGAATAAACAAACCAACTTCTAATCGGATTAATGATGGCTAATACAGTTTTCTATTATAAGGCTTGACCGCTCTTTTATCTTCTGTTAATTTGCTTGCGTGGGTTAAAGTGTCTTGAATTGATTGTAGTCACCACCAAACCCATGCCAGTCTCTCAGACTGAAAAAACCCCCTTTTAACCTGTTAGAATTAGGATTAGAACTAACATAGGATTAGCATAGGTTTGACTTAGATTAGAATTAACTTAGATTAGTAAACCAAAGTATTAATAAATTGAGAGATTTAACCTCGCTTCAAGTGTTCGACACCCTACTTACCACGAATCTACCACCGACCGGGTACACTGCCCGTTAAAGTGTTGTTTTTGGTTGAGTCGGCAAAATATAAATTTAAAACTTGAATCATAAAAATATACACCACACAACGACACATCAAGTTTTTGGCGCCGCTGCCGGGGAGTGAAAATTAATCTTGATTTTTATTTTATATTTTGGTTTTTAGCATTAGATCTAACCCTTAGGATTAGTGTAAATTAGATTAGTGTATATTCTTGTATATTCTGTATATTTTGTATATTTGTTAGTTTAATTGTTTGCTTGTATATTTGTTTGCGTATTTAATTGTTTTTCTAATACACTGTTCTAGTCGATAACTCGATACGGCGTATCCACTACCATTGGATACAGCGTATCCAACTTTCTATTCAATACAGCATATTCATTCAACTGATTAATACGGCGTATCCACTTCTATTGGATACGGCGTATCGATCATCTAAAACAGAATCAGAATCTTAGTTTTCATATTTGATTTCCGTGCTAAAAAAATTTCTATTCTAAAGAGCCTATCCTACTGATTGTTTATCCCTTGTTTTAGGTAATGCATGGCAAGGAGTTCAACGAACGAACTACTCACACCTTTCAAGGATCCGAAACGAGAATTTCAATCATCTAGGAATCACTTCAAGACACTAAGTCTTAACGAACTGAGATCGCCTGATTTCAATTTATTTTCTGACCAAGAAAACTCGGAGGAAGAAGTTGCGAAAACAATGGCGGAAACTATGGAGCAATACATGAGCAAGACCCGAGCTGACTATGGATCGGGGGTTGTTAGGCCCAAAATTGAAGACAAGGATAACTTTGAACTAATTTTGTCACCTTTTCTGGAGCATTGGTATCGGTTTAAAATTATATGATTGTATCGGTAGTGTATTAAATTCTAGAACTTGTTTTTGTGATGCATCCCAAGACCGCATAGTAAGAATTAGGATTTGCTAAATGATAAGAGGCATTAGGATTAACCCATTTTTGAACCTGTATTTGTTATGATGGTCACCTCGATCATATAACTATCCCACACCCTTGCCAAGCACTCATTTTTAGTGCAGGATACCCCTAGTACACCATCAAATTCCCCCACACTAAGTCATTGCTAGTCCCACATGCAATGTAAATAAAACACGCCCGGAAATAAATAATAAAATCCCCTTTTAACTTATGACCTCTCACAATCAGACAAGAACAAAAAAGGTCCATTAAAAAGGTTCAAAAATCATTTATTTCGAAAGCGCCCCCGTTTTAACCACTTATTTAATAATAATAAAAACTAAGATAAGAATTAAATAGCATTATTTAAAAGGCTTTAAAAACGGGAGTTCGTCATCCTTGATTTTCACAATCCCCAAACTAAGCTTAAAACGAAATCACAGCCAAATCTGAGATAAGAACTACACTACTCATAAATGCTAAATGTTTATAGTATAAACTTAACTATTCGCTCCAATAATTCTAAATTCCTCTAAAGATTTTAAATAATATATTATTCAGTGACAAATAACTTAGTCCTTATTTATAAAACGTAAACCCGGTTTAGACCATAAGAGTTGTAAATCCTTTCCTATAAGAGACGATATGGTGAAATAATGTCAAATTAAGTTCGTAAATTCGCATGATTTAGGGTTATCCTTTTTATTTCCAACCGCAACAACTCAATGCGAGTCAAGACGGAGGCTTTATTTTAGATAACCCCGTAGTCGAAATTTGGCTTTATACTAATAATATTGCAACATTATTAAACCCGGTCCCTTAAAGGCAGCAACAACCGGTTGTGAGCCGCAAGATGCAGCAAACACTATTTCGACGCTCGGTAATTCCTTGTACCTTTTAGAAGGCTCAACATCGGTTGTGAGCCGAGCAAGATGCAGCAAACCCTATCAGTCTCGGATTATTATAACTATGTGCCTTATTTTGAAGACTGCAATATCGGTTGTGAGCCGGCAAGATGCAGTAAACTTTTATCAACCCACAATTTTATTATTATTCCTTCCTCCACCCTTAAACGACTGTCACATCGGTATGCGAGCCTTACCACCAAAGAAACCCAAGAAAAAGAAAAAAACCTATGATCCAGAAGTCTTATTTCGGCTTTGGTTTATTACATAATTATTATTATTAGCCAAATTTCAAGTCTTGTGGTCTTTTAACAACTGCCACATCGGTATGCGAGCCGACCATGGTCCAGGAGTCTATTTCCCCACAACACTGATAAAACCTCGATGTGTACCTTACTTTCACCAGAAGGAATCTCTACGAAGTGATTTAAACTAAGAATCGCAAAAACCTAAAGCAACTTTATTTTATTCAACAATTATATAGCGTTTAGTAAGCTGGTAGAGCAAAAATCCCACAAATAAACCTCTATGAGCTCTAAAAGATATCCAACAATCCACGCTTAGCATCAACTTATATTTAACTCTATCATATTTCGTTCTTTGCAAAATTTTAAAGTTAAGCAAACGCTAAGTCTCGAAAGCTAAGGGGAAAGCTAGAGTTTAAAACTCGGTCAAGTCAAAAGCTACCTAATTCTACGGGCCTACTTATTTATATATTTTTATATTTTCATCATCATTTTTTTATATATATCATAATAAAACAATAAAAAATTTAAAATTTTGGTCAAAACGGGGTTGCGTGGGAACACATATAGGCACAGGTATGATCACATTTTGATAGAAATCCCCCCACACTTAGAATGGAACATTGGCCTCAATGTTCAAAAATGTCGGGTTTTACCCCCACACTTAGGAATGAAAAAGGCAAATGCAAAAAATTCCAAGTGTGAAAGGGGAAACAATATATATATACATGATCAGGATTGAGGATTCCATAATAAATAAAAGATCAAAGACCAGATGATTGGAGGATTGAAAACAAGCACGGGTCTTCATGGTCTTGATGAATCCTGCAAAAACAAAACCACAAACCATAAAAAGAAACACGCCCCCACACTTAGGCTATAAAATCACACACTATGTTATTAATTAAGAAAATAGAAAGAAGAAAAGACACGGGTTGCCTCCCGAGAAGCGCTTGTTTTTGTGTGAGTCTCTAGCTTGACTCTCCCCAAATTCCTTTGTCCTTGGGGCAAAAACAGAAGAATAGAAAAATCACTATCGAATTTTCATATGCCACCGGCTTAAGAGAATAAAAATGAAAATTTGAAATGCCCGGGTCAAAAATAGTATCCTCACTCCCAGAGGAGAGAAGAAAAGAAGAATCCACTGAATAAGTGAGATAAGGAAGAATTATTCAGATAACAAATGTGATGGGAAAATAATGGCGATCCTCAAAGGTAAACTTCACAAATGTCAGAGAAAAACTTTTCTCATGAATCCCAGGGTCGAAAACTTTGTTCTCGGTCATCAAATCATCATTATCAGGCTCATCCTTTAAGCTTCTTGGGTCATGATCTAGAAACACCTCGGGAGGGAGATTAGGGCTAGTGTCATCAATAAGCAAACTCTCAAGATAGATTATATCTCCCTCTGAATCATGATAATCGTTCTCAATATCCGTAGGAATATCCATATCTAGAAAAGCATCGATTTCATCAATTACGCCTTCTGGGTCAAAACACTCATCCTCATTAGCATCAGAAAGAGGTGTGACTAACAAAGCTGGCTCATCAAGGTTAGAAACATAAGATTCCTTACTCTTGATGTTCTCTAACACCTTATCAAAAAGAGAATTTACGTCATTAGAGATATATTCGTCGTCAAATTTGAAAAGAGGGCTAGAGAAAGTCACGGATTTTTCCTCAAAAATGCGAGAGAAATCATCACTCGAAGGTAAAACACAAACACTATCACTACCGGATGTATCCTCAGACTCTCTTGGGATTGTAATAAGGTCCTCAACACTGGACTTTATGAATTCGTCCGATTCCTTTTCAGGAATAGTGCTAAGTTCCTCATTCCTCATTATGAGAGAGTACTCAGGTTCTTCGGTTGGTAAAACGTGTGTGATTGCATTAACCAGAGAAATTTGAGGTGTTTTATTCAAAGGAATAGTACTCTCCTTAGAAATAATTTTGAAATTCTGCAAACACGATGTAATACGAGTTTGACGTTTAGCTGTCGGCTCTGTGATATTCTTAACTTCATGTTCTTCCTTATTAAGATGTTGAGAATTCAAATTAATAGAGAGAAGTTTAGAATTAAGAGAACTTTCAATTAGATCATCAACATTATTATGAATACAATAAATCTCTTTTTGTTGACAAATTTTAAGAAAATCTATCATCGTATCTTCCATATTTTGCTTTTGCTCTTCACAAACTTTTGTTCCACACGTTTCTTTAATAAGTTGACGAAAAACGAAGTTCGGTGAAAGTTCTTCCTTTTCTTGAGCTGCCTGCTCTTGTTCACGTAATTCTTGCTCACGTTGAGCTACAAGTAAAGCCTCCAGCTTACGTAATTCTTGATTCATTCTTTCTGTAAAATCTTACATCATTTTATAAAGCTCGTTATTTGTTTCAATCCATTCTTTACTTTCAACAAAAGGAGTGACTTCTGGAATTTCCTGATGCTGATGATTATCGAACTGCTATAGGGGTTGAATATGGTCAAAACCAAAAGAATTGAAATTTTGGTTCATCGGGTGACACTGAAAAGTCGCATGAGGACCCCCACAGTTATCACAGCAAAGATATTGTTGAGAAAAACTCGGTGAATTTTGTGGATAATAATTATCACTAAAGTTTTGATTGTAGCACGGTTCCTGCTCATAGACAAGCGGTACCCGTGGTGGACAATCAAACCCATAGTGAGAATCGTTCCCACATAACTCACACGAGTATGTCTCGTACTGGGGCTGTGGAGGTTGGTTGAAGAAGTTCGGTGTTTCATTATAAGAATAAGGATTTGGGTCATAGACAAACTCATTTCCGGATCCTACACTGCTACAGCCCGGACAGTTTCCACCATTAAACGGACCTCCACACCACGAGCAACCAAAATGGTTATACGAAGACATGTCGAAGAATTAAACGGATAAGAGGATAAAGAAGATAAGAATTAAATGAAGTAAGAGGATAAAGGAGAATATTTTTTGAATTTTTTTATAAAGATAATAAAAATAAAAAAAATATTTTTGGTATTTTTAATATTTATAAAAGAAAAGGAAAAATAAAATTCAGAAGAAAAATATTTTTTGGATTTTTAAATTTTTTATAAGAACGAAAATAAACTTTCCGAAGAAAGGATCTTCAAGGCTCGAACACAAACAATCCCGTAAAAATCGCTACACCTCTCCCCGACAGCGGCGCCATTTTTTATGTCTGTCGTTTTCACACGCGTTTATCAAATAAACCCTCAAATATATAATATATATATTTATAAAATACATATACGTATACGCAAGCTAAGTATCATACAAATTATTCTTAGGAAAGAATAAAAAGTAATCAACACGGGTATCGTTTTCCTCGACGAGAGGTGAATGGAAATCTACGTTCAAGTTGTAAATCGAGCTTGATTGTCATAAAAGTTTTTGGTTTTGGTTTTAAACTATTTTTAAACTAAAAATTAAACTAATATTAATTCTAAGATTTAAAACTACAAGATTATACTAAAATTGATCTAAAAGATATAAATGACAAATATGCTTGCTAAGTGACGTGAAATGTTCCTTAAGTGCGGGCTTAGGTTTAACGAATTAAAATCCTTAGAAAACAAGTTTCAAGAAATTAAATGACAAGTAAAGTAAAATGCTTTTTAAAATAAATGACAAGTATTTAAATTGCATTAAAAGTAAATGACAGTATGTAAATTGGAAAATTCTAATGACTATTAATTTTTTAAACCTTTTTAAAACCGCACTTAAATTCCAAATAACAAGCATTAATTAAACTACTTGCTACTCATAATGATCAAATAAGCGAAGTAAAACATTTTTAATCTAAGCTACACTAATGAATTGAAAAATGATAGAAAATGAGACCGAATTGAAGAGCCGCAATTAAACGAATACCACCTGATTTATTTAGCTAAAACAAATAATCAAATTCGGTTTAGCTAACTAAACCCTTAAGTTCCACGCCTCATGAGTTGACCGGTACCAAAAGCAACACAAATACAAAATGTTAACTAAAGTACACATTTATAACAATTCTAGTTCTATGTTTTGCTAACATACGTACACGTGGCCCAATACAAATCAAATTTGGCCAAATATACAAATGTAGCCCATCAAACCAATTGTACCGAATTTATTACTAGCCCAGTCCGATTTCATCTATATTTGGGCCTCAATAGGAATTGGGACAAAAATCTTATACATAACTAGCATCAGATGTAGAAAACGAAATTAGGAATTACTTAGGAAAAATAAGATTTTTTTTAAGCTAGAACTATTAATGAAAATAAGCCATGGACATAAGCAGAAAATAAGCACTTAAAAACTAGAAAATAAGCTAATCAAAATTATAAAATTTCGAAAGCAATTTGAAAGGAAATAAATCTTCTTAGAAAACTCTTATTTGAAATAAGTTATGTTGAAAAATTAAACCGAAATAATCTATAAATAAGCTGCACGGAAATAAGCTGTAAAAAACTTATTTCGACAGCTTATTGGACCGAACTATAGGGATAAGCTAATCCAAATAAAGCTATAAGCAAGCTTAACCGTAAGATAAGCTATATCTCAATAAGCAATCAAATAAGCAAATCTTATAAAACCTTTTATACTAGAAATCTAAACTTAACAAACCATATGAAAATTAAAAGTATCAATCTAAATCGTTCCACTACTACTCGGATTAAGAAATTTGTAGACTAAGAATTAAGCTAAAAATTACAACTTCAAAATAAACTAACTACTACTTTTGTTTGTGAAAAGAAAGAAAAAAAACAAAGAAAAAGTGAAAGTAAGTGAAATTACAACTTCCATTCAACCTTTTTATTCATGCGTAGACATAACGCATCCTTTACTAATTAGAATTTGGGCTTTAGCTATGTTGGGCTTCATTTCATTGTTGCCTGGACCGAGTCTCATTAAAGGGGCTGGGTTAATATAGTCTTGAATGATTAAACTTGAGTATTTAATAAGTATGGGTCGGTCCGACCCATATAAATGGTGTCGGGCCGGCCCAATAAAAGATGAAGGCACCGTTAGACTCGTTTTTTCGTGCTCTTTCAAGTGGCATGCTCGGAGACTTTTCATGACTTCATCTTGGCTTTGAGTAATAATTAAACTTGACCAAATTGAGCTTGATAATTCCCGTTTTTGCATCGTTTTCAATCCTTTTACCTGCAAGACATAAAAATACCAAACAAACATATTTGCAATATAATTATCCATATTTTAGCATTTTTAGTCCATTTTATAGTGTTTTACGGGGTATAAAAGATGTATATTTTAGCAAATACCAGAAGGAATGGCTTATTCGTGGGCACATAAGTGTTCACGAAACAACGTAAGGATGTGTGACCTCGAGTCTAGCTACAAGACTCGTTAATAAAGAAAAGCGCTTCTTGGGAGGCAACTCAATTTACTTTTCCCGCAATTAGGAGTGTCATGTGTGTTTTAATTCTTTACCATTTGTTTTACTATGTTTGAACTATCTTGTAATCATGCTTTGTATTGTCTTTAACCTCATCTTAATTTCAATCAAAGGTATTTTGCAAACAATAAGTGTAGGGGAATTTATCTTGCTTTTGAGCCAAAATTTAAACATATTAAATGAATTGTTTAGATTATTTGTATAGGAATTAACAATTCTCTCATCTTATCTATCGAGTCGAACCCTAAATTCATATTATATATTGGTTTATCCACATTTTACGCTTGGTGTAGTTGTCTTTGTCTTTGATTACAGGTTATATTTGATGAGAAGAAGCTTCGAAGTTCTTAGGAAGTTTCATTGGATGATTCTTGGAGGACGATTTAACCAGTTATCACATGTTTCTTCTTCATTATTAAGCAAACCAGGGGAGTACGAGTTTCTTTTCCTTGTTTTCTTTACCTTTTATTCGTTTTTACGAGTACTTCTAGAGAACATTAGGGACAATGTTCAACTTAAGTATAGGGGGAAATAAGCCTTAGAAACTATTATTTCATTTGTCATTTGGTTTGTTCCTTAAAATGATGGGTAATATATCGAAACATAACATAAGAGGTGATTTTTACCCAAACTTAATTTTTTTATGACACATACCGACAAAAACCAAGTATTAATAGCGTCTCATGGATAGGAATTTATATGACTAGCACAATAACCCTCAGAATTCCACCCTAAAAATGTGAGGTTCGCCCTTAGATCTTTAAGAATTCGGGTATCTACTATTGATACCCAAGATAGTTTATACCTTTAGCTTTCTCAAGTTAAGGAGTGAGCAGTCACATGTGTCTATTCCGTCGTTACAGATGTATACGTGTGGTCTTCGTCACCTTTTCTAGAGCATTGAGATCGGTATTAAATTATAAGAGTGTACCGGTAGTATGATGCATCCAAAGACCTCATAGTAAGTATTAGGATTTTCTTGATAAGAGGCATTAGGATTTACCCATGTTTTAAACCTGTAATTGTTATGATGGTCACACCAATCATATAACTATCCCACACCCTTACCATCCACTCATTATTAGTGCAGGATACCCTAGTACAACCCTCCGAGCCTATCCTTTTTCACGGTTCTTGTAATTTTCTGGTGGATTCTAGATTATTAATGAAGAGAATTGTCACCCTTAAACCAATTGCTACACCCAAAAAGCCTTATCCTACCTTGTATGTACCCTCTTTTACTACATTATTGTGATAACCCAAGTTAATTATTTGAGTACACGGTTGCTAAGTCCTTATCCTTGTAAATACTATTTTGGAACGATTGGGATTCATGGTAGTATTTATTATGTGGAAGAATGGTAAAGAAAATTTATGTCAATACCCCCATATGTTTGTCAAATGATCTCCATGTTATTTTGATCCACCTCAAATCCGGTCATTAGTTAGATTGTAAATATCAAGCATGTAAAATCTCAAGTGCAGGGGTACGTATTATAAACCCCATGTGATGTAATATGTTATTAAAAAGAATGAGAAAAGAAAAAGAAATAGATTGATGTAGAGTTGTGTAGAGTTTTTAGATCTTCGTCCGAGTCTTGGATTAGCAATCAAACCAAAGTGTATTCGTATAAATAATTAGATAACCCTTCCACTCTAAATTCACCCAAAGCCACCCAAATGTATCCCATCCGTTTCTGTTTCCATTATATGTTATCTTACACCTACACCCCACAACCCTTTAAAAAGACCTCTTAGATAGTAATGAATAATACTTGCACCTAGCGGTGGAGGTTTGATCCTTTACCAAGCCTATGGTAATTTATATGCTATGACAGGTAATGAGTGTTGATTTCCTGTTTCCCCCATATGTTATAATTTATTATACACCCGAGTGAAAAAGAGAATCATCAAACACTTATGTGAGGTGCTAGTGTATACTTTTCGTGCTGTTAATTACAAGGTCTAGAAGGTTGTGTTGTAAAATACTTTTAAAGAGTAGGTAAAATGATGAAGTGTAATTTTATATACTTTTTCGGGGTTGTTTAACCTCCTAAATTGTGCATTTACCCAAAATAGGTACTTAATCGTTCCTTTTTAGGTATTTCGCATTTGGAAGACATTTGGAAGAATTACACGTGACTTGGGATCATTTGGAGAAGAAACGGACAATACTACGAACCTACACCAACATCACTCAAGATAATGTTCTTAGCAGCTAGAGACGGTGTCACCAATGCAGCTTGACGTCGTCACAACGAAGACCAAGACGGCGTCACTGGATCTCACGATGGCGTCAGAGTAGACGTCCCAACCCATTATCTAGAATATTCTCTATCATGACGGCGTCAAAACTAAAACGCGACGCCGTCATAGCGTTTTTCCTATATATACCAACTCGAATTTAGGGTTTTGAGTGTGTAACTTTAGAATAAAAAGAGGGTACGAGCTGTTAGGTACGATTTTAGGGCCTAAAAACCCTATTGTACTTCCTCCAACTCATGTTTTAATCAAGTAAGGTTTATTTAATCATTCAATATGTCTATGTGATGTTTAATTTATCTATGTTCTTGCTTTATTAACATGCTAGGCTAAGTGTCCTATTGTGTTTATTTATGATTGTATGAAACCTAGAATGTAGATCTTAGTGGTGTTGTTTCTTGTGGTGGATGTGCATGTTAGGCCTTAGATGTAACAACCCGCAATTTTCATCAATATAATTATCCATCTATTAAATTGGATACACTGTAATAATCATCTATCATACCACCTTTTTACGGGAAAAATTTTCGCTTTATTCCATTATGTAATGTAGTTTACATAACTAAAGTAAATAAGCTCACGCAACCAACCAATGCAACTACAACTATGTTTACATTATGTAAACATCCTAATATGTCAAGTCTATGTTTAAATATCATTTTTACCATGTACGTTATCCATTTAACGTACCATTTACAATGTTATTCCAATACAAGCATTATACATTAACGTTTATTCCAAAAACCCTAATTACATGTCAAAACAAGTGTACAAATGTTCAAAGCATGTGTACAAGTTACAATGCTAAACTTTTGAATATATTTTCAATCCTAAACCCTAGTACAACCTTCTAAAGCTTAATGTACAAGTCAATTGTGCATGAAGTACAAATTAGGTCATTTCACCTCCTAAATCATGTTTATATCTTACCACCACTTTGCCACAAGGTACAAACACCCAATGCACAACTCCTAAACCCTAAACCTAATCCATAAATAATTCTAAACCCTAATCCAAAAACCCTAATTCATCTAACCCTAAACCAAAATCATAAAACCATAGCAAACCCATTACACCTTAAACTAGTTCATAGTTTTCTGAATCTAATCCGTTAATAAAACATAAGATCTGGGCAAAATCAATAGGTTCTGGGTATTAAGTAAAAACACTAGGTTGTAGCCCTATGTATTGTGATCATTTTTCCCATTGAATTACCTCGATTCGACATCGGATTAATTAGTTATAGCCGAAATGGCAAAGGTGCGCAAATTCTGCACACCTGTAGTAAATGGTTGTTATCTCTAGATTTTTGTATAGTAACCCCTGAATATGTAAAACTAAAAGTTGTAGATGACTCAAATGTCTAACCATGCTCACTGGTTTGAGGTTTATCGGAATTACGGTTTGAAAATGACAACCAAATTACCGGGACTGATGTTGGCTGTCCAAAAACAGCCATGTATAAACTAAATAAACACCTCGAGCTCCTCCATGACTCACCACCACCTTCATCACCATGACCTCACCATCACATCACCATCACTCCAGCACCTTACAAGCACCTCCATCAGGTCCTTATAAGATACTACCACAACTTACACACTAAGTAAGCTACTTGTTACCATTCTTTGATTTTTGAACCCCTCTACACCATTACACCTCATCCTAAGCTCTCATGACTCACCTTAGATGTTCCTTAATCACTAACCTATAACCTTTGGCCACCACACCAAGAAAAATTGGCCACCAAGGGTGTTTGAGCACTATATATACGCACACATACACATACTTTTCTAAATAGTCCGAACCAAAACCACACACTTTTCATTCATTCAAAAAACACTTCTCCACCTTAAAACTTTGCTCTATCCTTGCACTAGCAGAAGTATAATGAAGTCCCAAGGTGTGTTTAGAAACCAAGGATTCCAAGGAAGAAGCCATAGAACTCGTCACTAACTACACCAATCAAAACCTTCATTTCAACCCCATTTCAAGTTGTAAGATTTTTTCTAACTCGTCTATAGAGCATTGCTACTGGTTTTAGGTTGTTCATAAACTCTATTAGATCATGAAGAACTCTTTGTTAAGACCTTGACATCAAACCATCCTAATTGTTTTAAAACCCTAAAACCGTACCCGTTTTTGATTTTTTTTCAAATCAACAAGCCCTTTTCATAAGCTATCAGCTCGTAAAACTCTAATAACCATAAGCCTTCAAAACTCTCTGTAGGATTTCAAAATATATTATTATGGTTTTTGTAATTGTTTTGCAAATAAATCCCATGCAAGGGGTATATATTGTAAATATTTTATAGAAATTATAAAACTAGAGGTCGAAAATAATCAATTCCTAAAGTTATAACTATAAGGACCTATCTTGCCAAGTTTTAAAGTTAAAGGTTTTAATATATATACCTTATTATATAAAGGACTAAACTTGTAAAAGTTTATAAACCAAGGGTATATATTGCCATTTTTGCATTCTTAAAGGTATAAAATGAAATATTTTTATATTAGTTATAAAAATAGATATTAATATTTTAAGACTTGATTTAATTAAAACCCGACACATTTATCATTATTAATCATCGATCGACGCATTATAAAACAATTAACTTTATATATTTAATGTAACTTATCATACGGACTAGCTTTTGAAGAAACTTAAAATCTTATCGTATCACGTTACTAGGGAATTTCATGTGAGGGGTTTCATTGGGTATACTTTATTTATTATTTTTTTGACGAGTTTACTGGATTTTACGATTTGAAGTGAGTCATGCTCCTCAAAGCTTTTACTGCATGACCTCTGAATTATGATAGCCCGAACAGTGATACAATATTTCCATAAATTAAAGAATCAAAGTAAGATGTATGTTAAACATTATAAAGTTTTGAAAACATAAACAATCACACTAAGACTTGACATATTACCCTCAGGTTACGTGACGAGGCCGTTACTTTCATTTCAAATACTTTTGCCATCAATCGATTCCCTGTTAAAGGTTGTTCATAGCCTCGCATTTTAAATCTTTTGAATACTTTATAAACCCGCGAGGGGGATACATGCTTAAACCATGAATGCAAGTGTTTTTCCAACTTTATGCTATCCAGATATATTATTGCCTAAGTACCTTCCACTGCCAATATTTCTTAATCATGAACCATTAGTCACTTGCGAGTGAACGCGAATATTGTGGATAGATCTATCGGGGTGTGACGACTCCCGTTGGTGTACCTATACTTTCTGGTACCAAGCTTATATTAATTATAAAATGGGGTAACTTTGCAAGTACCTTTCCCACGAGGACATTTGTCCTCAACCAATGTCACACGTGTATTTCCCATGTTAATGTATTGAAGTCATGGCCTTAGGGCCAATAATACATGTTTTCCCTATGATAATTGTATGTGTTGTAATTATTACCACCTATGATAACTTGTATTCGATTATTTCCATGATAATTGTAAATGCAATTACAATTATTACAAACTATGGATGTATAACAACATAATCAACTATTGAACTTATACTCAACTATTATAACTGAAAACCTATGAATTTCACTCAACCTTTGTGTTGATCCCTTTTAGCATTTTTACTCAAATGTAATTGCGCAACCTGTGGCATGGAGTGGTATTGGACTTAAACGTCCATGTTATCATTCAAACTTTATATTTCTAGATTTTGGGACCTCCTTTGTAAAACTCTGATATGATATTGAATGATAACTAAATTTTCCAAAACTTCTCTTTTGAGTCGTTTTCTATGATTATATCTGTTGATCCATGAAGTAATACCCCAGATTAGCTTTCGTTGTTATATGTCAAATATAGGGGTGTTACAGATTGGTATCAGAGCTCATGGTTATAGAGAACAAGGGTAAAACCTAAACTATAACTACTTTTTTTACATCCAAGAAAGTCCTTCGTGTCACTGTAGTTTCTAGAATAGTATGTGTAAGAAATTTCCATGGCAGATAATACACTACTATTATATTATATATAAATAACTTATGTTATTTCCACTGGGTTGTTATATAGTCACATCTTCCCCCCATCCTATTATTATCCTATCTGATTCTGATGTTGAGGATACTTTTTCCTCTACACACTCTCCTGACTATATCCCGGCTTCACCGGACTATTTCCCAGCCTCACCGGGAAACACCTCTTCTAACTTTTTAGATGATTTAACTAAAGATCTTTTAGCCTCACTAGCCCTCTTACCTTTTTATGATGACCCATATATGAAGGTCGTGCAAGCATATGATGCTACTGATAATGAATTACCTATTCCACCACAAGCTCTTATTGCTCCACCGACTATTTTGCCTCCATCTCCAGTGTTATCACTATCACCAATGTTTGATTTCCTGACATTTCTTTCCTCCCGAGAAGATTTCACCACCTAAAGACGCTGAGACACCTGTTGAATCACCCATTCCAATATCTCCATCTTCATCAGTAGGATCAACATCACCAATTAGGTCAAACACATCACCACCCGACTATCTCTTTAATAAATCCTCAAATTTTATAGACTAGTTTCCCCGAAAACCAAATAAATTAGAGTGGAATCAGAGTGGCGCAGCAGAAGCATAGTAGGCCTATAACCCTCAGGTCTCAGGAATCAAAGGTCCTTAAAAACTTCTTCAAAACGATGGTCTTCCCAACTTCTTCTTGGCTTCATTTTGATAATATCGAAACTTGACATAGTTATCAATCTCATTGGTTCTTTTATATTCAACTCTGAGCTAGAATACTCGCCTCATACTTTTGAAAACACGTACATCCACCGCATTCTTAGCTAATTGGAAAATGAGAGAAAAATACTCATCTTATAACATCTTGTTTTAAGACATCAACGGGATTAACGTCTCATTATTATCCTCATCATTCCTTATGATTCTAGAACTATACATGACATTGTTTTCATATCATATCCTATGTCGATATTTAGGTAGGATGATTTATAATCATCTTATTCAAATGAATTAGGACTCTTCTTCATTTGAATGAGGAAATTATAAACCACCGAACCATAAGTTTATAAATTCTCAGTTACAAGGATTGGGAGGCCTCTGTTTGTAAGTGACAAATTATAAATGAGTGGGCTTAAATATATGGCATACGTACAAACAATATTCTTTCAAATCTATGATCTGTTTGTACAAATAAATTCCATATCTTCAACATTATCATTGCCTCTAGATTTCTTCCAGATTATGAGATAGTCATTCATTATCTATTGCAACTAACACTCTATCATTTAACTAAATCTCAGGATGAGATTTCTGTAAGGTTGGGGGACTATAACAACCCTAAATTTTCATCAATGTAATTATCCATTTATTAAATTAGATGCACCTTTCATCAATGTAACATCAACTTATTAAATTAAGTACAACCATTTTCATAGGAATATTTTTGCTTTACTTGCATAACCAAAGTAAACGAGCTCACGCAACCTACCTATGCCATCTATAACTATGTAAACATTATAATATGTCAAGCAATATACAAATATCCATATGTTACCTATGTAACATACTATTTATAACAATGTTATAAATCAAATCTCATGTGATAACATTTATCCTTAAACCCTAGTTTTGGGTATTGTTCTCATCTACTTCAATGTACAAGCCCATGAGGCATGTACTCCTTATCATATTTTCAAATATATTTTCCCTCCTGAGCTTTAGTACTGCTCTTCTAAGCTTATGGTATAACCTCTTAATGCATGAAATTCAAATGATACCTTTTCTCACCAAATCTTTTATAGATTTCATGTAACCTCTAAACACAAGTTACAAACCACCAATACATCATATTTAAAGTAAAATTTCCCTCCTAAATCAAGATGCAAGCTATTTAAGCTCAAGGTATAACTCCATAAAACACATAGTATAACCATATGAAGAACGAATTTAAACTAAAACATGCTAAACCCTTAATTTTCCTTAATCCTAAACTCGGCCTAAACCTAAACACCAAAACCCTAATAATTCGTACTCCTAACCATAACTTACAAATGTGACCTGAACCTTTATACACTAACCTCAATCGTCCTAAGCTCGTTTTAACCTTAAACCTAAACACCATTAACCTTAAACTATGCTACTAAACCCTAACCGAAACCACAACCATAAACTTAAACCCGACACACCCTTAGTTGTTTCCTAAACTAGTTTAACCCTTAACCAAGCTTCTCCATCATCACCTCATCATTACCACATCACCATGCCACCACCTACTTAATCCAAACTTGGCCTCTAGGTCTTGTAAGTCCTCGTCATCACCTTAACCCGCCACCACAACACCTTGGGCATCAAGAAATCCGCCACATGCATACCTTGTCACATCCTTAGTCCCCAAGACTTCTATCCTCCTTGTGCCACCTCTCTAAGTTCAACTTGGGCACCATTCCTTGAACACCTATATAAACTGAGACATACACCCTTTTAGTCTCATAACTCAAAACTAAACACAAACACATATGGTGCATTATCCGTGATCAGGCCAAGAGTAAGGAGGAACCAGAAAGGTATAAGATGAATAGGAGTTAAGAAAAGGATAAGCTAGATGTTTTCTAAGCCATCAGGTTTAAACTCCTCATTTCGACCCATTTTGCCATTCTGAGATCACGTAAGCCTAAACTTCATTCCATACACTTCTTAATATGTTATTAATTCATATACAATCTGGTTATAATCATTTATCTAGCCAAACTCATTTTTGATAAACCTAAAATCCTAAACCGCGACTTAAAGGGGTCACTTTGGACCCCTATATCTTTTATATTCTATTAACAACCTAGCATAAGTTTTCTATACTTCTAAACAACATCTAGGTGGCTTCATAATCCCAAAAGATTAACCCCTGAATCGCATATTAACCTATCTAAATTTTGAACTCAAATCGTGTCCCCAAAACCCTAAAATGATATTCACAAAAACTGTTTTACAAGCCCTAATAAGCTCAACCCCTAAACAGATCTTCTAAGCTATTTTAACAAGTTCCTATATCATTTCTATAAGCACTAGATCAAAATCTATCAACCTTAACCTATCGGGTTAGGTTTTTAAAACCCAACGCGGCCCATTATGAGTATATCGGGCTTATAAGCTCATTTTTCTAAATCACCAGCTTATTAGAGCTTATTCCTTAACTTATTTAAGCCTAAGGCAATAAGCCATAAGCTACCATCAAAATTAGAATAAAAAAATGTTTGCACGGGATTTGGACTTGATTTGCGAATCGTCCCCATGCAAGGGACTAAACTTGCCACTTTCTAAACTAAAGGCTTGATTTCATATCAAGTTAAACTAAAAGGACTAGTTTTGCCATTTTGAAAACTTTGAAACTATAAGGACCTATTTTGTAAATACACAATAGTTAAACCACAGGGGCTTAAAATGTAATTTTCTTAAACTTATAAGTCAAGGGGATATTTTTTCCACATTCCAAAGTATATGGTATAAACTGTCATTTGCCTATTCTCCAAGGGCTAAAATGTAAATATTTTTAAATATTATAATTACTTTTATTAAAGCACGGCACAATGATCATTATCATCTATCGATCAAAGCATCATAATCTATTCCTTATCGCATTACTATGGAATTTCATGTGAGGGGATTCATTTGGTATTACGTTCTGACGAGTTTGCTGGGTTTACGATTTAAAGTGCCCTGGCTCCTCAAACATTTACTGTATGACCCCTGAATTATGATAGCCTGAACGGTGATACAATATCTCCACAAATTCTCCAATCAAATCAATAACAACATTAAACTTTAAGAATCAAAGTTCTAAAGTACAATCTTCTAAGACTTGACATATTACCCCAGGTTACGTGACGAAGCTGTTTTCTTTCACTTGATATACTAAACTTCCCGGCCCGGGTAGATAACATCGTACTACCGTATGGATGTATTTCACTTGATATAATTTTGCCATCAATCAAATTTCCCTATTAAGGTGAGTTTATAGCCTCGCATTTTAACTCTTTAAATGTTTCATAAACCCGCGAGGGGGATACATGCTATAAATCATAAATATAAGTGTTTTCTAAATGTATGTTATCTTGATATATTATTGCATCTGTTGTCTAAGTCCCTTTATGTCAAAAGACGCCCACCATCATGGACCATTAATCACTTGCGAGTGAACGCGAATATTGTGGATAGATCTATCGGGATTGACGAATCTCGTTTGTGTTAGCCGGATAGGTAACCAAACGCACTATATTTGAAACTTATAGGTATATGGAAATTACCTACACGGGGGCCATTATCTTTGTATATATCAATATTGATTGATATATATTCACAAGTCAGTTTGAGTGTCATGAGCTTAGACGCAATAATAATGTTTTTCCTATAATAATTATACTCATTGCAATTATTACACTTATGGGCGTGTATCAACGTAACCCACTGTATATGATAACTTGTACTCAACTATTATAACTGAAAACCTATGAATTTCACTCAACCTTTGTATTGATCCCTTTTAGCATGTTTATCTCAGGTATTTGAGCAACTTATGGCACGGAGTGGCACGGACTTGAAGATGGCTAAACTGTTATCATTGAAACTTTATGTTTCTAGATTTTAGGACCTGTCTCCATTTGTAAAACTCTGATTTAATGAATGATAACTAAATTTTCCAAAAACATCTCTTTGTGAGTCGTTTTCTATGATTATGTTTGTTGATCCATGAAGTAATACCCCATATTAGCTTCCGCTGCTATATGTCAAAAAATGGAGGTGTTACACCTCATGATCCCCAAACAAACATGTTAAACTACTCCATATTCATAGATTCAAAATACATAATAAGCATAATAGATTCAGAAAAAATAATGTTCAAGGAGAGAAACATGTTTATACCGATTCCAATAGCTAATTATATTGATTCTCCAGGGTTTTCCTTCGAACAATGATTCTAACAACCTGGAAATTCAACTCCAACTATAAACAACTCTGTCACAGCCCTAAATAGCTTGAATTACACTTCCTTAGATGCTTATGAACTTGGGAATTGTAATGAACTAAGAATAATTCCCTAAAATTCTTCCTAAGTGTCTTATTCTCTTATGATGATGAGCGAATGGTTTTTGAGATATGATTTTAGAGCTGAATTCGTCCTCCTTTTATAGCCTTTAAGTGAGCATCGGTTGTGGGAAAAAGGCAAGCCAATGGTTTCATAACAATGGCAATTATTATTATCTTTGAGTAACTGCAGGTAAAGTACGCCGCATAATAATAATTATGCGCCGTACTTGGTGCTTAATTAAATTGCATTTACTTCGCAATGAAGTACGCCACACAATAATAATTGTGCGCCGCACTTTGGCTTCATGCATTAACTCCTCCTTGGATTCTCTTCTAGATTCTTCTTATAACGACCGTTAGTGCATTTAACAGAATTTCTTTGCATGTTTAGTCCTTTTCTTCATTTTTGGTCCTGAAATAATTATTACACAACAAACAACCAAACTTTGCAATATTTCATGCGTTAACATATATATTTAATGTATTTTTGAGGGATATTTTATGTATATTTGGAGCGTTATCAATTTTCTAGATCTGATTTAAGTCGGTTACGTCCTAACGCCGTTGTTACATCCAAGACGCCGTCATTAGAAAGATCGCGACGGCTTTGCTTTATGCTTGCGACGCTGTCTCCACGCTCTGTAAGTGTAATTCTTCAAGAGATTTGGTGTAGGTCCGTAGTCTTGTCCGTTTCTTCTCCAAATGAACCAAGTCACGTGTATTTCCTCCAAATCTCATCCAAGTGCTAAAAACCTAGAAACAAATGATTAAGCACATAATCTGGGTATATTTGCATGATTTAGGGGGTTTAATAACCCCGAAATAGTGTATAAAATGACACCTCGTGATGCCTAATAATAGTCTACATTGATGAACTTTGTATCTCATTAGGAGTACACACTAAGGAAGTAGAAATTAGGTTTCTCTTTAGTCAATCTAGACGACTTGCATCTCAGATATGTGCTTTGAAGTATCAAGAGGATAACGTTCTCCCATGTAATGCAATTAGATGCTTTCATGTTTATCTTAATGCTCAATGTTTATTTGCTTAGCTATTGAATGCATGTCTGTTGTAAAAGCGTTTGCCTCTTTCTAGCAATTTAGATCAAATATCTCTTAGTTAATCTATATAACACATGCTCCTGAGTGCTAAATGCTAATATGTTTTACATGATGATTGCATTTAAAATTATCACGTTTTGTATGCGTCATTTTACATGACTTACTTGTTAATTATGCACCTATACTATGATAGTTTAATGTATGACAATTAATATTTAAATGTCATATAGTCTTACACATTAATCTTGTTGATTGTTGTGTTGATGCATGCTTTGATAAACTTGCATGCTTATATCTATATATCTTATGTATCTAGGTATATATTTTCTTACACTATAATATTTTTCTTCGCGTCCGTGTCACAAATCTAAAAAGTCAAAAGAGTTGTAAAATGGTATTAAATCTCTTAGAGTCTTCACTCACACACTCCTTTCATCGTCATCTTGATTTATTCCAAATCATCCACTCTTTCGTCATGAAAAGGTTGGATATAAATCTAACACTCCTCCAAGTAGGTTTGACAACTTAAATATTTCATCCAAAATATTCTAGTATCTTTAACTTGCGATCACAAACGTTAAAGGTCATATCCGAAAAACCCTATTCAAGCCTTTTAACAAGATAAGTTAAAACGTTATCCTTTTCTCTTCGACAAAAACATTCTTTTCTCTTCGACAAAAATATTATTTCTCTGCGATGAAAAATTCTTTCTCTTCAATGAAACTTTCTTTCTCTTTGACGAAACATTCTTTTTCTTCGACAAAAACATTCTTTTATCTTTGACGAAAACATTCTTTCTTTTCAACGAAACATTCTTTCTCTTTAACAAAAAAATTATTTTCTCTTCGACAAAAACATTTTTTTCTTCGACGAAAACACTCTTTGTCTTTCTATCACACCTCTTCCTTCTCACTCAACCACACCTCTTCAACCATAGAGATGGCTAATCTCTTCCCTCCACTATTTCTGCTGCCACCTTTAAGATAACCGTATACCTCGTCGTGTGATTGTTCTATGAACATTCGCAATGCTCGAGAAGAGCTACATAACTTTGTGAGTACAGTTTATCGTACGCTAAACACCATCCATCTTGACATTGTCAAGCTCGTCGTCTCTATTTTCGTTTGTTTTCTTCTTTATTTATTTCTTTTTTCGCGGACGAAACACACCGAAGATATGTCACCATTTCCTTCGGGACAATGTCTAAAAGGAAACATCTACATCAAAAAAGTTGCGTCTGAAGATAACATCACCGACATTCTTTCTTTACCCCTCAAGCGTGAATCATTAAATTATCTTCGTCAAGGATTAGGAATAATGGAACACATTCCATAAATTGTTCTCTTCTTTTCTTCTAGTTTTGATTATGGTCCGTGTTCCATTTCGTGTCGTGATAACTTAATTACTTTATCCGAAGTATTTTAAGAAATTTTAATTAGCGAAATGCAAATTAAAATGTCACTCCCTTTACAAAATTCATCAAAAACCAAGCCCTCTCCTGTTGGCGGTCCGCCGGCCCCCAAAACTATTCTAGCGGCCCCTAGATATGTTTGGGACCGCCGGCAGCAGGCTTGTCATATTTGTCATTTATTTTTCAAATCATAAAAATGAACACCCTCTCTCTTTTCTGTTGCTAAGAGCTGACGTCTTTCCTACACCCAAACCTATGCCCAATATCTCTCTATAGATCAATGGGTCATCCTCACATCCTAACACTCACAAGCATCATTGCTTATGTTGTTAATAGTCAAGTGAATTTCATAATGAAATGCGTCTCATTCTCAAATACAATCCTTACAATCGTCATACTCACAAATCTCCTCACATCTTGGTCCTCACTTCTCGTAAACCTCTTTTCTCACCTCGAATGGTCTTTTCACTTCTAAACGGTTCCTCTCTTTCTCAATAATCTTCTCACTTCGGATAGTCGTCTCACTTCTAATAGTCTTTTTACTTTCGACGTTTCTTCTCACTTCTAAACGTTCTTTTTCACTTCTAATAAGTCTTGTCTCCTCTAACGTTTCCTCTCACGTCTAAACGTTTCTTCTCTTTTAATAGTCTTGTTACTATTAAAATTCCTCCTATATCTCTCCTAACTTAATTATTTCATCCGAAATATTTAAGTAATTTGCGAAATGCAAATGTCACTCCTTCGCTAAACTTGCCACTTTCTAGAAAGTGAAGAACATAAAGAAGATATTCAATCTTCAAGTGTTATTGAGTCACCACATTGTTGAGTCTCTCATTATTCTTCCACCATGAAAGAACTACCTCATTTCACATCCCACCTTTGTTCCTCAACATTGTCAACCAACAAAACACCAAACAAACCTTTGAATTCCCAATCATCCACTTTTGTCTCGATAGGATCATATGCACATCAATTGTTAGTGCAAATGATATATCAATCTTTTCTATCAACCTCTCGTCAACACGTTCCTTCTTTAGTATCACTCATCCTTTCCCACTTTTCGGCTCTATGGAATCATTTTCATTCACATCCAAGAGCACATCGTCTCCATCCTCGTCTTATTTTTCTTTTTATTCTTTGAAAGTATATATATATATATATATATATATATATATTGACATATTTTGCCAAGATATTAAGTGTCATTCGTCTACTTTTAAAAAGGTCATTCTCATAATATTTTTGTGTCAATCAATAAACGAATCCAATTCTCGTTTATCAAAAGTCGGTCTAATCTTTCTCCGTAAACATACGTCTTGAGTCTTTTAATTATATCATTTAGATTGTTGTTTTTTAAATAATGATTGCATGTGTCTAGCTTCTAACTTTCTTTCAAAAGTGTCATACTTTAGAATAATAAAACCTAGAAGTGCATGTCTAGTTCCCCGCTAATGTTTTGCTATATGTATATGTGCACTTGTCTACTAACTTTGTTTTATAGCACAATAATATCTTGATTCCTTGGTGCCCCAAACAAAGGGGAGCATACACCGAGGGGGAGCACTTGCAAGCGTTTTGCTCATTTAAATTGCATCAAACTTCTTGAGCATCGATGGTAATTTATTTGATCCATGGATCCGTTAGAGTCAATATACAAGGAATGTAATTATCATGGGGATGCAATAAGCAAGGGGGAGCTAGGAGCTATGTGGTTTAATAGCATGGATTTAGTTTAACCATGATGATAAAAAACTTCACTAGGATGATGCATGCTCACCTTTATAGGAAGATAGGATTGGGGATTGTCAAATACGATGAATGGTTTATTCATACTCCAAATACTTCACCTCCTCCACTTCAAAATCACCCTAAACCTTAAGGTCATCCTCTCATAACTTCAACTTATATATTTGAAGTACCTACTTTCTTTTCATGTCTTCTTCTCATCTATCACGACATCCTCTAAATTATCCAAGAAACACAAAATCACCTCAACCGTATTTCTCATGTTGTCTTCTCATTCCTCCAACCAATATACTTGGATCACCTACCTTTTCCTCATTCCTTCAACCTATACACTCAAAGTACCTACCTTCTTGTCTTGCCTACTTCTCACCTCTCATGACCTTTTCTAAACTATCCAAGGAATACACAATCACCTTCACCTTTATTTCTTACATCTTCTCCTCATACCTCAAACCTATATACTCAGAGCACCTATCCTCTTCTCATTCTTCCAACCTATATACCCGGAGCATGTACCCTTTTCTCATGACTTCTTCTCAAACACTCCAACCTATAGGGCTCAATCATAATCCACTATATACCTATTTGCTTCATAAAAGGGGGAGAAGGAGAGTGTAAACGTGTTAACTTTTAAACTGTTAACTATGTGTTATATTTATATAGTTTTGTCATCATCAAAAAGGGAATTGTTATTGCAAAATATTACAATATTTAATCTATACGATCTCAATATTTATGGTGATGAACAACATGTGACTTGTAATTCTGTAACATAAGTGCGCAAGTTACTCGTAATCACAAATCCTCAATGAATACATGCATCAACATTCACTCGACGTCTCAAGTATGCCCATCAAACTGACATTGGGTTACAACCCACGTAAATCACATAAGGTAGTATCAAACTAACATTAAACTGGTTAGGATGATCAAAGAAATAAGTTTTTGTCTTACAATTTTTCATTTTTTTAGAAATGTAAGAAAATAATTTTTTCAAAACTTAATTAGACAAATTATTTTTGAATTATAAATAAATGTTTTATGTGGTAATTAATTCAAAATTCAAAATGTGATTCTTTTCCCCCCAAAACATGTCAACCTTTTACCAGACAAGTTTGTCACATCAAAGACAAAAACAGGAGCGTCTGTCGGGTGTCCCCTTAATTAGGCCGACGGCCCCCTTAATTGTCCGGCGCCCCCTAATATATCTTGGACCACCGTTTCCTGACAGGCTGTTTTTCAGCTCCTATAAATAGTGGGTCACCTCCAACTATTTTCATAACCCTTTTGCACGATTTTCTTTTAGTTCTTTCTCTCTTTAGATCTCACTAAATCTCTCTAAACCTTTGATCATTTAACTTGTTTAAATCTTTGTGTTAAATGTTGATCCATCTTCTAATCATTTCCTCTTTTCCTCAAGTGGCAAAAGAAGAACTTCTGTCAGCTTAAAGATTGAAAGTTATGTAGTCTAAGTTAGGTCATATTTTACCATATTTTACATATAATGAATCCATTCTTCCATCTTTAGTAGTTTGTAGATCCAAATGATGATATAATTTGGATGGATTTAATTGTGGGTTGTTAGTATTTTTAGGCTTAAAATACTTTGAGGTGAAGTAATAGATTGGTTTTCTAGCTAAGATTAGACGCGACATCTAGCTTAGTGTCAGAAAATAATGTAACGACGCAGTCTAGTGTTTAAGCCATAAAACACACAGGTTGAGTTATGGGTTGGTGGCCACAAAACAAATATGGTTTTGGTTGTACCCGAAGAAGGACTCGACATCTAGCCTAATGTCGAAAAATAATGTAAGCTTTGGTATAAGGTTTTTCCCACCGAAAGGGAGCTTGTTGATTAGTGAAGTAACTCTCGAGTTGGATACTCAGATAAGAGTAGGCGAAGAGAGCATCCATGACCGAACCACTATAAATGACCGTGTTGTTGCTTTATTCTTTTACCTTCGCGTTACTTATTTCTTTACATTTATCGCTTTGACTTTGTTACTACTTGCATTTGGCTCAGATTGTGATAGATGGGTGTGAATCTTATTTAGTTTAAGGTGGTAGATCCTTTGTGCTAAATATTGTGAGTACGGTTATATTGTTTGAATATGCGTTGTCTAATGTAAACATATTGTCGACAATTCTTATATTGAGTCAAACTTGATCGGGTAATTGATATAAGAGATTTAAAGTTTTTAAAGGAAAACGTATTCACCCCTCTATGGTTTCCACAGATATTATATGATTAGTTGTGGATCGAACGATGATTGAAAGTAATTGTGTTGTTTAGTGAGTTGTCTTTTTTGATGTTTGTAATCTTGAAACAATACGCATTTTACAACTCTTGATCAAAAAAGAATGACAATTAATTTTCCATGGGGATTTACAATCAAGAGATAAAACCAGTATAATTTACTTTAGCAAATTTGAGTGTTCAAGTGAATTAATTTTCCTTTTAAAAGTTGTTAAATCGCCTTTGTTTGGAAATTTGATAACTCGCCTTCCAAAGAGAAATTTGCTAAATCGCCTTGGCTTGGAAATTTGTTAAATCGCCTTGTAAAGGAAATTGCAAACTCGCCTTGCAAAGAAAGATGATAAATCGCCTTGTACTAAGTGCTTGATAAATATCCTTTCAAAGAAGAGTTGATAAATCGCCTTGTACTGCCAATTGCTATACTCCGCCTTGCAAAGAGTTACTAACATCGCCTTGTTAACCACCTTGTTTAACCTCCCTTCCACCTGCAGATTCCTAATCGCCTTGCACGAAGAGATTTGTTAATTATCAGCCTTTCACTGTCAAAACGAAAATAAACTCAATTTTTTCAAAACATAAAAAGACACACTTTTGATCATTTTTTCCCAAAATTTCTTGTATAACTAGTATTACTAAGCCTATATGTACCTTAAAAATGAAAACTTTATGGTTTTTAAGCCAAAAAGGTTGTAATCAAGAATTGTACTTTAAAAGCTCTTCAACATAAGAAGTGCACAAAGATGAAATTTTTCTTTATTTAAAGATTGTACACCTATATCTCAAAGATACTAGATCAAATTTTCCAAGTTAAATGATCCTTTAATGTACACAAAAGCTTCGAACAAAAGAAACAAGAAGAAAGGTACGGTAAAAAAACAAACAAGAAACAAAACACAAAAACTTAACAAATCACTCCGTGGCTCTTGATACCAATTATAGAATACTAGTAATATATAACACCAAAGAACAATATAGAAATCTAGAGAGAGAAAGTGAATGGGAAGATGGTTCTAGTGAGAGAAGAGACTAAAGAAAGAAGATAGATTAATTGTGAAAAATGAACCAACCACACCCCTCCATGTGCTGGAGCAGATATTTATACAATAGCTATGCTGGCCGATTGCCTCCCAATAGGCCTTCATGGGCCTTTAACAGTTAGCTTTCTATCTTAACCATTTGACTTACTATGAGCTACGACTAACTATATTGGAAGTGACCGATACTTTTCGTATTCCTAACAATCTAGGACCAGAACGGGATAGAGTCGTTGCATACCTTACACCAGAAGAAAAGGAGAGGTATAAAGCTGACATTCATGCAATGAATATCCTACTTCAAGGTTTACCAAAAGACATCTACACACTCATTAACCATTACACTAACGCTAAAGACATTTGGGATAATGTGAAGATGCTCTTGGAAGGTTTTGAGTTAACGAAAGATGAACGTGAATCACAACTATACGACGACTTTGAACACTTCCGTCAGGAACGAAAAAAAACAACAAAAAAAAGAAGAGAATCCAATCACAGAACACTATCAGGTTTACATTGGCACATTAAACATGAGAAACATCAAGAGACAATGTCCCTAAAATGTACATTATACTCAAAATTATTGAACAACAAGGTTACTTTCTGAATGGGAGGTATAATTCATGACTGCAGTCAAACTAAACAGAGGCTTGAAAACATCTAGCTATGATCAACTGTATGCTTACTTGAAGCAACACGAGCACACTGCTAATGAAACAATGAATGCTAGGAAAGTTAACCCTCAACATCAATTGATCCTCTCTTCTTTGTGGTCCAATGTTTCACCTCAGCAGTACCTTACACAATCATCAGCTATTCTACATCATTCATATTCCCACCATTCCCCATCAACCACAATTTGGCTGATAACATAAAAAAAAAAAAAACAAAACTTTTTGATTCAGTTTTCACCCTAACTGATTGACTTGATTGAAAACTAAACTATAACAGTTCCCTAAATCACAATCCTACAAAACACACCTCCTCAAACTATCAATCAACTCAGAACTCATCTAACACAAGGACCAAGCTACAGTTCAAAACCAAGGTTGTGTTCAGCAAATTTCAGGTAGACAAATAGAGTCAGGGAACAATGCAAGGGGAGTAGTTACTGCTGGAAATGGGGGATTTTAGAATAGAGTTAGCAATGCAAATCCTGGTCAAGCAAAGCCTATTAAGTGTTATAACTGCAATGGAATAGGGCACATAGCAAGACAATGTACTCACTTAAAGAGACAATAGAATTCAGAATACTTCAAGGACAAGATGCTATTGATGCAAGCCAGAGAAAAGGATAGTTTGGATGAAGACAGTTTGTTGTTAAATGCAGTAGACAGACGGAACACTTTTGATGAGATGTGGATGAGCACCTGTAAAAATTTGGGCACTCAACAAGGACATGTCCTTGCAAGCTGATCAAATGGATGCTTGGGCTCTGATGTTGATGAGGCTCCTACTACACAGACCATGTTCATGGAAAATTTATCATCAACTGATCTAATCTATGATGAAGCTGGACCATCATATGATTCGGACATTCTATTTGAGGTACAAGATCATGATAACTATCTAGATAGTGTTGATGAGTATCAGGAAGTACACAAGTGCACAACGATGTACAACAAAACTATGTTGTTGACTCAGATGCTGAATATACGAGTGATAGTAATATTATTCCTTATGATCAGTATGTGAAGAAAAACGCAGAGCAAGTTGTACAAAGTAATGTATCTTCTGTGCCAAATGATGCTTTAATAATGATAATCAATGATATGCATGACCAGACTGTCCAATGTGTGTCTGCGAATGAGCAGGACAAAGTAGTTAATGAATAATTAACTATTAAACTTGCGATATATAAAAAACAAGTTTAGATTTATGAAAAAAGGGCAAGGTTTAAATTAACTAAAAGAGAACAAAAGATTGATGAACAAATGAGAATAATTATCATTGACCGTAACATTAAGAAAGAATCTTTGAAAAAAAAACTTCATTATGTAAAAATTCAACTTAATTCTACCATTGACCATAACAAGTCAATGAAAGGTAAGGTAGCAACTTTAAAAAGGATTTTAAACAGAAAGAAAATAAATACCTTGAAGATTTTTTGGATATGAAAGCTTTAAAAGAAATAGTTGAAGATAAATTATTCAAACAAGATCAGTCTCTTCAAACGGTACACATGTTATGCAAACCAAAACCTTTTTATGATGAAAAGAAAAAGGTAGCAATAGGCTAGAGCAGTGCAAGTTCAATCTGCTCTCTATAATGGTCCAGGAAAAATCATACCATCAATCCCCTGCTGTTGTGCATGACTCAGAGGATAATCTTGAGTTAGCTGAGAGAACTAGAATTGGAATACTTGAGAAAATGAAAAGCCCTATGTAGGTTGAAGGCAAGATTAAGATTGCACCCCCAGATTACTCGAAAGAGAATTATCTTGCAGCCTTTACACCACAAAGTCAATTGTCTGCAGAACAGATATTTTGGTCTTCTGTTCCGAAACCAATTTCAGAAATGACGGTGTATCCACCCAATACACCTGCAAGGCTTGTTCCCAGAGTTCTTCCAACAAAAAGTCAAGTTAAAATTAATATTTATACACTCATGCAACTTTTTACGAAATTTGATAAAACTTATAAAATGAGGAACAAACACCATGTGGTCTCACAGAAAGGGAAAGGGGTTTCGAACAAACAAAGGAATGTTACCTTACTGAGGTAATTCTATTTTTTAAAATGGCTAAAAGAAAATTTTGAGAATTCAAACGGCTCTCCGTTAAAGGAAGTTAAAAAAATGAAAGAAATTTTATGAACAAATAGAAGCTGAGGTTTTGCGAACAAAATGCTGTGTGCCATGAAAAGTGCCTGAAATTGAAAGTAAAAACCTTCTAATTTGAAAATGAGAAGTCTAGTGCTTATTGTTTGTCTAATAAATTGTTTTATAGTCAGGAATTTGTGAATACGGTAGCTAGATTTTTTGAATTCATATGCTTACACTGTAGGGACAAGCACGCTGTCTAGAACTGAAGGCTGAAGTTCTAATTAAAACAACCAAGATTGAAAAAGATATCATTAGTTGAAATGATAAAACATTTTTCCAACCTTGAGATAGATCACCTAAATTTGCAATTGAAGTATCAAAATCTTAAAGAATGTTTTGGAAACAACAAATCACAAACATCTCAGGATGCTCCTGAATTTGACTTATTTTTGAAATCAACAAAAAGGAAAGAGCAGCTATTGCAAGAAAGAATAACATAATGAAAAATGAAAAAGAGCAAATCTCTCACATGAAATGAGAGACGAGTGAGGCAATTGTAATGTCTTGACTTTAAGCCTTAGATTTTAGAACTTAGAGTTAACAGAACATGTCACCACTACTCTTCAAAACAAAATGAGCGTCTTAGCAGAATTGAAAAAAGTCAAGTAGCAGTACAAGGAATTGTATGATTCCTATAAAGAATAACGTTTCTAAAACAATAAAAGACATCTTCTTTTATTACTAAAAAGGAGAAACTAAAGCTCAGCTAAAAGGAAAAATGAATGCGTCACATAAAAACTGTAAAACCAAAGTTTAGTAGCCCCTAAGTATGTATGCCAATGATGTTGAACCAATCCCACCCTCTAATAGGACCAATAGGGAAGTTCATCTAGATTACTAAAACCTCTTAGTGAAAGTGTAAAACAGTTCGAGAGATAGTAGAAAGGCTATAATTTGAAAAACTATTAGATAAATGCGCTTGAAAATGCTGCTTTTACACTAAAGATCTCAAGAATTGTTAAATGACGTGATGACACTTGATCCAAAAGAAGTTCAATAAAAGAGAATAAAAAGGCTCTACTAACCTATTGAATAGGAAAAAGCAATTTTTACTTTTAAGGAACCATGCTTGCTTCAAATATAACACACAAACACATGTTGAGAAACAAAAGTGCAACAGACTAATGTATATGTGATTCCTTCTATAGGAGTAACCAGTTCCACTGAAGCTAGCGGGTCAAAGCCTAGGAGCAATACAAAGAAAAATAGGATTTAGCCAGCTAAAAGTGACAATAAGAAAAAAGTAGAAGCTCACCCTAGGAACAATAAGTCTAATTTGAAACAAGAGAATAGTTTTGATTCTAGTATTAGCTCTAAGCGCACTTAAAAATTAAGTCAAATTCTAATTCTGTATGCAAGACATGTAACAAATGCTTAATTTCTGCTAATCATGATAAGTGTGTTGTGAAAATATTGAAGTCTGTACATGCCCCCTGTTAAAAATGTTTCGAGCAAAGTTAAGCAGGTTTGGAAAGCAATAGGAAAACTGTTTGCTAATGTTGGAGAATCAGTGGAACCCAGTGAAGAAAATTTCACTTTAAAAGATCAGTTCCTTTAACGAGGTTACTAAATTCCAAAGTAGTGCTTTAAAGTCAACCTGAACACGGTTAGTTCTAGTGAAATTGGATCACTAAGTGATTAGCAACACTACTCAAAAACCATTAACTAGATACAAGTGTAGAAACAAACAGGAAAAGGCAATTTCTATTGGCATTCCCACTACAGTTGAGACACAGATAATTGATGCTCCTGTGAAATATACTACTATTTTAGGCGTGTCAGCTGCTTCTAGAAACAAAGGGTTCGTGTGTGTGGGTGAGGAGATGAAATGATTTTATCCTGCTGTAAATTTGTTATGTGTAAAAAACAGGAGGGAAAATAAGGGTAAGAGATGGATGAATAGTGAATTTGACCCTTACGTTTTATAATTTTGACTTTAGACCGGGAGTTATAAGGTGGACTTTTGTTTGGGCTTTTGGTTTAATAATTGGGCCAATGTTAATGGATTTGGACTAAAGATATGTTATAAAGGCTTTTAGTTTTAATAGTACAACTCTTAATGGGCTGACCCGGCCAATTAAAATGGGTACGGGTTAGCCCACTAAATATAAATATGCCTTCAGCTTCGATTTCTTGCACTCTTTCCATTCCTGTGCTTGGTTTTGTCCGTTTTGCTCTATTTTTGTCCTTTTATGCTGTATCCGTTACCTGCAAGACACAATTCACAATACAAACGAATACAATGTATTTTTCATGTATTATTGGTCATTATTGGTCTTTTTAGCTTGTTTTATTAGGTAAAAGGTATGTGTATTTAAGCACATACCACTTACCAAGGTTGAAGTTTGAGAAAGACCATGTTTGCTCTGCTTGTCAACTAGGAAAAAGCAAAAACTATACACACAAACCCAAATCTGAAAACACCATTATGGAAGTCTTTCATACCCTTCATATAGATCTATGTGGATCAATGAGAGTGCAGAGTATTAATGGGAAGAAATACATTTTCGTCATCATGAATGATTTTTCAAGATTTACATGGGTTATGTTTTCTAAAGCAAATACAAGTTGGTCTTAACAAAACTGTCACAGACACCCGAACAGACAATGGCATAAAATTTGTTAATCAAGTTCTGACTGAATTCTATGAAAGTGTCGGCATCACTCACCAAAAATCTGTTCCAAGAACTCCTCAGCAAAACGGCGTTGTCGAAAGACAGAATCATACTCTTGTGGAAGCTGCTCAGACAATGCTGATATTTTCTAGAGCTCTGATGTTTCTATGGGCAGAAGTTGTTGCTACTGCGTGTTACACCCAAAACAGATCCCCAATTCATACTCAGCATAACAAAACTCAATATGAGCTTTTACATGATAAAAAACCTGATCTTAAATTTCTTTGAGTTTTTGGTGCTCTTTGTTACCCTACAAATGACAACGAAGATCTTGGAAAATTAAAAGCAATAGCTGATATTGGGATTTTAGTTAGTTATGCTCCCAATAGGAAGGGTTATAGAATCTACAACAAAAGAACCCGACAAATTATGGAAACAATTCACGTAC
>BQNB010005727.1:0-99147 GCA_026074375.1 Tanacetum coccineum | reverse complement strand
GTAAGACCTCTTGAATCTTTGCCATGAAACTGTAATGTGCTTCTAATTCCTGTTCATCAATCTCTTCATCCGTGTCTGCTAGCCAATCAGCTTACATCATCATCTTTTCCTTGTGATACGAGTAGTCTTTAACACGCTTTGGCTTCCTGCATTCCTTTGCATAGTGGCCAAATCCTTTGCAGTTAAAGCCCCAGCAACTATCATTGTCCTTTGATTCCCAAACTGCCCTGACTGATTGTCATTGTTATACCTTGGTGTGGTATCTTCACTCTTGTACCTGGAGTTTGAAGAAGTTCGAAGGCTGTTGTTGGTAGGTTTGTAGAGCCTTTTGAAATACTTTGCAAGGAGTGCCAAATTATTTTGCATATCCTTATCCCTCTGAGCTTGTTCAGGATCACTGTCTTCTTCAGACACTGACTCAGATTGAGGTGTAACTGGTTTGGCAATCTCTTTGTATCTGGTAGATGCACTAGGTCTTGTAGAAGATGATGTTGCATTAGATCTTTGAGGTTTTGGTGCTTGATAGTAATTATCTGAATATGGTTGAGCAACCACAAGAAGTGCTAATGGATTTGCACTTTTGGCTATTCTCTCAGCACGGATATCATTAACTTCATTTTGATACTGCTTCAGAATGTCAAAAAGTGTGTGATATGAGATGGTGTCTATTTCTTTTGATTGCTTGACAATCGTCACAAATCTTGACCATTCTGGTTGAAGTTGTTGAAGAAATTGAACATTCACTTGCATTGTAGTAACTTGCAAGTTGTTCCTTGTCAATTCATTCATTTGTTTATAAAACCGTGAGTAATACGACTCCATGGATTCTCCATCTCGAGAAGTAAACTTCCCAAATTCCCAGAACAGATTGGTCTTAACATCTTGTATGTTCAATGATTCGCCCTGTTGTAGCCTTTCAATAGCTATCCACATCTCATTAGCTGTGTTGCATGCATCAACAGTTGAGTAGATTTCATCTCCAATACCAGTTAAAAGCAAGAAAATAGCTTCTTTTCAGCTTGAAAATATAGCTTGTTCTCTGCAGACATGTTGTGGTACTTCTGGAGAATTTACTTTTGCAGCAACAGCTTCTATTACTACACTTGTTAGCTTGTATAGACCCTCAAAAATGCATTTTCTCAGATATTTACCATTTCCTTTAGTGTCAATGTATCGTAGAAAACGTGATCTCCATTGTGAATATCTTCCTAGTCCAAGCATTGGTGGACGATCTTTTGAACCAGCTGCCATGATATTTATACATTTGACTTTGTTGAGGGATGTATTGAACTGAGTAGACATGATGAATGAATGGTTATGAATTATACAAGTGTGAAAAATTGGGGGATCTTAAGTGGAGGTGATGTGATTGAGTTGTGGTCTTGTATGCATATTCACGTCACGGGAAATTTTCACGTATATGATTCAAATCCTCATAATTGAATTATCAGATTTTTCTAATCAATAGACAAACGTGAATGAATATTCGATTGATGTTTTAATGTGTGTTTGTTGAATGATTAGTCCTTTGTAAGTCTTTGTTTGTGTTGATTTGATGTTTTGTTATGTCTTAGACCAATGATTAATAGATTCCCAATCTGGTCAAGTTTTTTCCAGGAAATTAGGTTTCACAAAAACAAAATTTTTTTCTTCGGGAAATTAGGTTTTCAAAACAAGGGTTTTCAATGGACAAAACGCAGTGTCTTTAGTCAAAACGCAATGAGACAAAACGCAACCTTGAGACAAAACGCAATGAGCAAAACGCAACCTTGAGACAAAACGCAATGAGCAAAACGCAACCTTGAGACAAAACGCAATGAGCAAAACGCAACCTTCTAGGCAAAATGCAACCTTGAGACAAAACGCAATGAGCAAAACGCAACCTTCTAGGCAAAACGCAAGATTTGTTACTATTTGGGCAGCATAACGTTGAGATTTACTTTGATAAAAGGTATTCAGTAGGCAAAACGCAATGAGAGCAAAACGCAATGACCAAAATGCAATGAAAGCAAAACGCAATGACCAAAACGCAGTGAGAGCAAAACGCAATGACCAAAACGCAATGAAGAACACCCTTTCAGTTAGACAAAACGCAGCCAAGAAAAAATCTTCAAACTTTCTTGAAAGCTACGAAATGATGTCAAAACCACCTAGTAATGATGCAAGGGATAGATCTAAGCTCGAAAGTACAAATCTTTAACACTTTTAACCACAAACAAAGATCAATCTTTGATTTTTTCTTGCTTTATTTTCGAAAAAAAAAAACCAACCCACGAATTTTTGATGATTTTCAACCACAAATCAAACACGAATCCACCCTTGAAGCTCTGATACCAATTGTAGGATCCCGATAAACACTTCACTTCATATAACAAACCACGAATCGATCAAGAAAATAGATAAAGAAAGTGAGTTGATTTAGAGAGAGAAAAAAAGAGAGTTGAGAGAGAAAAATTAGAGAAAGAAGAAAATGAAATTTTATTAATGAACCAACTAAATTTTCCAAAGAGGAAAAGTTACTTATATACCCCGACACATTAAAGTAATGTGCGGGATATTTAACTAGGACTCGGGCTCGGGTTTTGCTTGGGATTAAACCCAAAACATATACAATATTAGATTAACTATCGAACCCGATTCCCGATATTATCCTATTACAACGTTAACTAATTGAATGACCGAGACTTAAATACATAATGGATGAACTTCATGTTCGACTCAATATTTTGAGGCTAACAGAAACCAAAGTGAAATCAATTCACTGTTTCAATACTATAGCAGCACTATAACCTTATTAATTCTTACCGACCCACTTACAATCAATACTCACATTTGTTCTTTTATCCTTGTCCAATCAGAAACAAGCAGCCACAATTACTTTTAATCAAGGAAGTGACAAAACAGAAAGAACCATGATCATATCAATTAAACCTAACACTGTGTTCTTAAGATTTTTTTAAGAAGGAAATGAAAGGAAATGGATTGATTGTACCAACTTTTTGTGTTCTCTAGTTTTTTTAAGAGGAGAATGGAAAGTGAATGGAAAGAAATGAAAGGGAAATACAAGCTTTTTTTTGTCAAAACTTTCCTCCCATATTTGGGAGGATTTGGAAGGAAAGTGTACATTGAGCTTACAAAAACTATTATGTTGACCGAATTACCCATGTTCTTTTTATGTTCTTGGTCATTTTAAAGGGTAAACTGGTAAATTCATATTTCTCATCTCTTTTCTTTCTCTTCATTCATTTTAAACTTAAGAACACAAAACAAGTTATTAACTTTCCTTTCTTTTATGTTACTTTCCTTTCTTTTCTTTAATTTTCTTTCTTTTCCTTTCTTGAAGTAACTCGAGAACAGAGCGTAAGTGTAAAACACCCGACAACAAAAAAATCAATCGAACTAGCGAACCCTTTTTTTTCTTCACAACAGCAACAAAATCGGGATCCCTCCGGATCATCAATAATTAGTTGACGACCGGAGGATGACAACATATAGCGACTTGAACCTAAGCTCTTGATACCATGTAGAAACTAAAGATACAATATTGAATTGATTGAATACAAAGAGAATACAAGACTATTTATAGAACAAACAAAGAGAAACCATAAATGCTAAACGGACCTAAATAAGTGGGTCGGGCCTATATGCCTTATTAGCTAACATTTTTAAAATGGCCCCCACTCAAAACTCAAATTGCCCCCCACTGACACACCGAAGCCCAACATTTAACACTCTAAAGCCTTGTAAATCCTTCAATTCTAAGTAACAATACTCGATTTTTCTTCCTAATCCTTAGTTTTTTTCGCCGCATTTTGTTGCTATTGTTAAAAAAAAATTGCCCCCACAATTCAAATTCTTGGGTCCGCCACTGTCTAGCTGTATGTGAAAATTAAAGACCAGAACACGTTTTATTAGAATCTGGTCTATAAATACATAAGCGATTAGGGTTTTCTCAAACTTGTCGTTTATTTTCTATGTGTTTTCTCTCGTTTTTGTCTCTCTTATTTCTGAGTTGGGGTTTGTAGATTTTGGTTGTTTTGATCTTATTGTCTTTCTTTGTATGCACTCAACTCAAAACATTTCACAACACTTAAAGTTGTTGTGATATATAGTAAATTATACTATTACACATTTAAAAAGTTAAACGATGCCGTTTTTAACTCATTTCACTATTCATTTTAAGCACTGTAGCACTGTAACAGTGCTGGGCCAAAAAAAAGCCCAAAAAATTTAGCCCAATAATTTGGGCCGGCCCAATTAGTTTTTTTTAAATTTGCCGGCACAAAATAGGGAGGAAAAAAATGTTATAAAAGTACCGACGCATTCAGATAAAAAAAATACCCGCGGTAACATTTACGAATTGACTTAAACAGTATCATTTTACACCATGAGACCAAAAAAATAAATTCGCAAAAAAAATGAAAAAAAAATTAACGCGACCCAACAACGCGTAAGACCATAAAATAAAACTACTAAACACGATACTGAAAAAGTAAACCCGCACTATTAAATATGAGACCGGCAAAATAAATGTGACAACCATGACTTGAGCAGGTTAGTCAAACCGTTAGTGTTGACTTATGTGTCTGTTGCAAAGTATGGTTTATGTGATTCTATGTGTTTTTATGTGTTTATGAGCTTTTGGTAATCAATCTATTGAGTGTGATCATCTCAATGAGATTAGAATGATGGGGAAATTTGTTGAGTTCATTTCGTTCATTTTTAATGACAAAGAAATGATTGTTGATAATTGAGCCCTGACAATGACTGTTCAAATCGGAATGAGAGAAAGGATACAGGTAGCCCAAAGCGAGGCACTTAGGCAAGAGAATATACTTATGGAGAATCTGCATGGTTTAGATCAGCAGATGGAAAAAAAGGAGGGTGAGAGTTTGTATTTTATGGATCGTATATGGGTTCCATTGATAGGAGACGTGAGAACGATAATTATGGACGAAGCTTACAAGACTAAGTATTCTGTGCATCCGGGAGCTGATAAGATGTACTATGACCTTCGAGATAGGTATTGGTGGCCGAGAATGAAGAGAGATATTGCTACTTATGTTAGTAAGTGTTTGACATGTTCAAAGGTAAAGGCTGAGCATCAAAGGCCTTCGGGTTTGTTGCAACAACCTGAGATACCTGAATGGAAGTGGGATAAGATCACTATGGATTTTATCACTAAGTTACCTAGGTCAAAAAGTGGGAATGACACGATTTGGGTTATAGTCGATAGACTGACTAAGTCAGCTCATTTCCTAGCTATAAGAGAAGACTATAGTACTGAGAGATTGGCAAAGATCTATGTCGATGAAATAGTCGCGAGACATGGAGTTCCAGTGTCGATTATTTCGGATAGAGATGGACGATTTACGTCGCGTTGCTGGCAGACTGTGCAAAAAGCATTAGGAACAAGGTTGGATATGAGTACGGCTTATCATCCCCAAACGGATGGACAAAGTGAGCGTACGATTCAGACCTTAGAAGATATGTTGAGGGCGTGTGTAATTGATTTTGGTGGTAGCTGGGATGTTCATCTACCATTGGCTGAGTTTTCTTACAATAATAGCTATCATTCGAGTATAAAATGTGCTCCATTTAAAGCCTTGTATGGAAGGAAGTGTAGGTCACCTGTTTTATAGGCTGAGATTGGAGAAAGTAGTTTTATTGGACCTGAATTAATTCAAGAAACGACTGATAAAGTCGTGGTGATAAAGGAAAAGCTCAAAGAAACAAGAGATCATCAAAAGAGCTATGCTGACAATAGACGCAAACCATTGGAATTCGAAGTAGGAGATCGAGTGATGTTGAAGGTATCACCTTGGAAAGGTGTAATACGTTTTGGGAAAAAGGGAAAGTTAGCACCAAGATACGTAGGACCATTTGAGATTCTTGAAAGGATCGGTCTTGTGGCTTATCGATTGAGATTGCCGGAGGAATTAAGTGGGGTACATGATACGTTTCACGTGTCAAACTTGAAGAAATGTTTGGCAGATGCTAGTTTACATGTGCCATTAGATGAAATAAAGGTTGACAAAACTCTTCGTTTTGTTGAGGAACCCGTAGAGATAATGGATCGTGAAGTTAAGAGTTTGAAGCGTAGTAAGATAGCGTTAGTAAAGGTTCGTTGGAATTCCAAGCGTGGCCCTGAGTTTACTTGGGAACGCGAGGATTATATGAAGTCTAAGTATCCTCAGTTGTTTGCTGATCGTGCTGATACATTGGCTAGTTAAATCTCGGGATGAGATTTCCTCTAAGGAGGGGATAATGTGACAACCATGACTTGAGCAGGTTAGTCAAACCGTTAGTGTTGACTTATGTGTCTGTTGCAAAGTATGGTTTATGTGATTCTATGTGTTTATATGTGTTTATGAGCTATTGGTAATCAATCTATTGAGTGTGATCATCTCAATGAGATTAGAATGATGGGGAAATTTGTTGAGTTCATTTCGTTCATTTTTAATGACAAAGAAATGATTGTTGGTAATTGAGCGTTTGCAAGTTAATTGTGTAAGTAAATATATACGTATACGTATTTTGTGTTAGTTATCTAAGATAGGTTTAGCGTTTAAGTGTTAGATTAAGAAAATGGAAAATTTCTATTTTTAGAAAGTTAGGTTGGAAATGAATAGTTATTTTTAGAAAGGTAGTAAACTGCGTTAATACAAAAAGGTATAGTTAAATTAATTAAGGTTTTTATAAAAACTTAAGGTTTTAATTGTAAATATAAAAAATAAAAATAAATAAATAAATAAAAATATATATATAAGTATTTCGGCCGAATATAGGGAAGAAAGAAAAAAAATATATAATTAAAATACAAATCCTAATCCTAATCTAATCCTAATTAGACTTGACTTACAACTCTCCTAGATGCCTATATATACTAAACCTAGAATCCCTAATCCCCCATTCACCTAGTTCGACCGGCCATAAGGAGAGAAAGCAAGAAACGAATTTTTTTTAGGGTTTCGCATTAAGGTACGATCCGATCTTTTAATTATAGTTTGTTTTTAATTCTAGTAACTTAGTTATGATGGATTAAGGTTTAAGTTTAGTTTTATAAATTAACGTATTTAATTTCCAGAAAGTTTATGATACTATGATGTTAGCTTAATCATTAGATTAATTAGATTAGCGATATGATCATGCGTTAGGGCTTAGATCACTCGAATTAGGTGTTTAATTCACTGCAGAAAGTTAGGCAGTTTTGTAACGAGCATAACTCGGTCATAAAAGATCAAATAAATAATTTACAACATACTGGAGATAACCTCAGAGAGTCTACTTTCTAGAAAAGTCGGCCTCATAAGTTTTTATGGTCGGGAAGTGGGTCAAATGGTCATTACAAAATCAGTGTGTAAAACAGTGACGAATTTCAGTTTTGGTTTTGATTTTTATAAAAATACTTAGACACTGAGTTAGAGGCTCTAAGTCACGTGTAAGTTAGTTCATATATTCTTTGTGACCTCTGAATTTTGGCTAAGCTCATAGTGGGGTTTAAGTTGGGTAATTAATGCCATACTTTTAGAAGGTCAGATTCTGGATGAATTTTAAACACTTTGGATTAATGAATTTCTAAGGGGTATTTATAAAAGGGTAGTGACTTTGGGAGAGCTATTAGAGGTTCACATGACATATATGTAGCATGGTGAATTTTGGTTTGAATTATGGGAGTGTTTAAGTAGTGCGTTTAGGGCACGCAAGTGAGAGTAAAATTTTGCTTAAAACCATAAAGTTTAAAGAGTAGCATTTAAGTATAAATGAAATATGTAAGAATGGGTAAAGGTTTTAAATGATTATAGGAGTATGATAGATAGCCTAGATATCCATCATAGTTGAAGTTACATCATATTGGGTTGAATGCCTAATTGATGGTAGCTAATAATGTGTTTAATTGTTTAGATTGTTCGTGAGATTTTGTGAAGTTTTGATTGGATCTTTTTGGAAGCTAAGCTTCAGGTGAGTTTCATAGCCCCTTTTACTTATATTTTATTGGGGTGAAAGTGATGCTATGTGTTCAACTGTTTTAGTTGCTGTGATTATTTGCTACGTGTTATTGTTTCGTGAATAGTTCGGTTGGGAGTGGTCTTTACTACTCAACTCAAACCAACTGAAGGGTTGAAATAATACTCAATGATGTGTTGGTCCAGGCCTAAGTATAAGTTCCAGCTGGTAGACTTTTAGGTGCGTAAGTGACATATGGATCGAGGGTAACGTTCCTACCCAGTTGTTGAAATAGATCAGGGGTAACGTTCCTACCCAGTTGTTGTAATGGATCGGGGGTAATGTTCCTACCTAGTATATGCATTGCATGTTAGCATAATTGTCCTATAATGTTTTGATAATCGCAGTAATTGATTTTGAAAAAGTAACAATGTGAGTCTTAAACCTATGACTCTCACCAACCTTTGTGTTGACGTTTTAAGCATCATTTTCAGGTGAGCATGATGGAAATAAGATTGAAAGAAGTGGCTAGTAAGAGACCATAGGATGTCATGAAGATTTTTATTTCTTGTCTTGAATTTTTGCATTGTTAAATTTGGATAATTGTTGCATGTCTTTCTATTGGCGAGAACTTTCATCTCATCGATAAAGAAGCATTATGGTTTTTTGGTTAGGTTTTGGGTATTGTTATGACACTATGTGTCTTTGCTTTACTTTAGCTTTCATTTTAGTATTCTCTATAGAGACACCGTGTGTTGTGATGATATCCATTCTTGTTTACGCCTCGCGTTTCTGCCTTGGCGGGGTTTGACAGATGCAACAGGAGATCTATTCCTCTTGCGAGAAGGACTCGCGGAAGAAGAATCATGAGATGGTATCTCAGAAATAGCAGCAGATGAACGATGAACACTCGGTACTAATAAACATAATCAATGACTAGATCTTGTACCCAATGGTGATACTGGTAATGAATGATCAGAAGATGAATGACTAGATGCAGAATCAGATAAAGCATCTACAGGAGAATCTGATGAAGTCTCTAATGATGAACTCTATGATGAATCATCTGAAGAAAAATGATCTGAAGAAGAGTAATCAACTGAATGTCTTACAGTAAGATGATAAGTAGGTAATGGTCCAACCCTCTTCCTCGCAGTCATCATGTGTACCGGTCCATTAAGATGGTAGCGATACGGTCGACCATGGGGGATAGGCTGTCCCGGTGAAAGAATCATGACTCGACGTCAAAGTGCACCAGATGTTGTAGGTGACCTTTGAGTAAAAAGGGTAGTCTTAGTGAATTGTGTACCATGGGTAGGTGATGGTGGTATATCAGGTATATCACTGTCTGAAGAATCATCGGTGGATGAAATTAATGGTGAAGTAGCTGGTAGTGGTGGTATATGACCTGATGACGGGTCCTCAGATGGATCAGACTCCATATCAGATGCGGGTGAGTAATCAGGTGATGTGGGTGTATAATTTGGTGATGGTGGTATAGTGGGTAAAACAATAACTATCGGTGTGGTATCAATATAGGTAGTGGGTGAAGTCATAGAAAGTGTAGTGTCGGGAATAGTAGTAGGGATAGTACCGAACAAGATAACTCATCCAGCAGGTGTCCCCACACTATCCTCTGATGAATCTAAAGAAACTGAGATGACAGAAATAACCATGACCTACACAAGCAAAAGTTTATATATATATCCTTTATATTAACCATGCATGATGCTGGAAAGAATGAACAAATAGGTAAGTGGTCGAATGAATGAATGAATAGACCATCGAATGCAATACTGCGAAAAGAATGCAACATAATTATAGTAATATTATTTATACTTAATATTTACTTACATAGTATGCATACATATTATATATATGTAAAATCATGTAAGGCACATATAATCATGTAGGATCACATACTGGTTATAGTCCAGCCTAGTTTATACCTGGTTCTCTATAACCTTGGCTCTTGATACCAATCTGTCACACCCCTAAATAGGGTCCCGTCCGATTTATTGTCCGGAGGCGTGACGTTATCGAATATCTCAAGTACAAAGCATAAAAAATGACCTCTAAGGGTACGTTTTAAAAATAAACACCGTTGCATAAATTTAAAATAATAATAAGTTTACATCGATCAAATTTAAAAGATCCAAAAGTTAAAATGCGGAAGCTTAAATAAGTTCAACAATGGTATTTAAAGACATAGATAAATTCTGGAAAACCGGTTCGGGCAGACAGACTTCACATAAGTTAAGCAACGACATCAATGCTAAGCACTTGATAAAACATGCTTAAAACGTCAACATAAAGTTGGTGAATTCATAGGTTTAGTTCAAACGTAATTAATGTAGACCACAAGATTATCAAAACGTATGCGACAATTATAGAGGGATAATTAGTCCCAATAGATCTATTTATTCACTCGCGCTCCCTCGACCGGTCCACCGGTTAAGAAATTGACAGTTCATGATAGTTCGGGCAATTGTGGTCTAAACGCTACTTAGGCAACACGTAAATAGGGAAATCTCACGTATAGTAATTGTGTCCAGTTTTAAAAACAAGCAATGTTTCTCACCCCAAGTTATAAAACATTTATCAAACGAGTAAAAGAGGAGGCAATGAACTCACTTGATTTAGTGAATTAAGGTAGTGAAATAGTCTAGAAATTATTCACACTCGTAACGAACGAATGATATACTAAAGCAACTTATGAATGGACGTTTTGATTAATATCGGGATCAAATATGAATTTATAGAAAATGCATAGGTGTATAATTGAGAACTTTTGTTATATAAATTCTAAAAATTTAACGTTAGTGATCGTGGTAAGTAATAAAATGATTCCCCCGTAAGTAAATGAGTAGACACAATATGTATTTTAATTATTACATAAATATTAACGTCTAAGTAAAAATATATATTATATATATTATATAATATAGTATGTATTTTCGTAAGTCACCTTAATATTTAAATTCTCGTATCTCACTTTAACCATGTCGGTTTTCCTAGTATTGTACTAAGTATAGTGATTTTATAAAAAATTTCCGCGGCATGAGACCCGTCGAGTTTACACGTTTTTCCAAAGTCAAGACTGTTATTTAAAACCACTATTTCACTCACTTTTTCATAAATTACAAATTATACATCATCAAATCCATTATTATTTGCAACGTCCAACGTATTAAAATTAGATGAACGTAACACACAAAATCATATATTATTAAAATAAGGGCATTTCGCGAACTTATCCAATAAGCTACACCGTAGCTTTACGCCTTGGTGTATTGTATTTATATTGGGCCTTGGCCCATTAAGTCTAAAAATGTAGTTTTAACTTATCCATTTAATCCGATAAGCAAAGCATTAAGCAATAAACACATGACCTAAAAATAAGCTATCAATAGGCTCACAATAAGCCAAGTATAATAAGCCAAACCATATAAGCTCAAAAATAAGCTCATGGTGTTGGGTCTTGTATGTGGGACGCGCTATAAGCCCTAATAAAGTATATTCCGACTTATTTATTAGAGTCGAATATGTTTAAAATCGATATGACCTTTCAAAATAAAGCTAGAAAAAAATAAGCTCATAAAAAGAAAAGTCAAACCAAAATAAAATCTAAACAATATTTCTTCTTTCTTTTCTAGTTTTGGTCAACCCAAATATAAGCCTTAATAAGCTCAAGAAAAATCTAAAATAACTTTACCAAAAGCTTAAATACAATAAGCCGAATAAAAAAAGCTAAAGCATAGACTATTTTTAATAACACAAAAATAACCCACGATCACAAAACTAAGATTTCTTATATTTATATATATATATATATATATATATTTTGAAACCATATTTACACCCTTTAGTGTTTATATGTAGTTTTAAAATCTTGTTTTCACAAAATAAGTTGTACAACTAGCATGTATGCATCAAGATGATAAGGAAAGTACAAGTTATTTAAGAATTTGAAGACTTAAACGAAGTTATGAAGGTATTTTAGAAGGAAGAATGAGGATAGAACAACCCAAATGTAAGTTGTTAATTTAATACCCACCCGTGATGATATAAATGATCAAACCTCAATAAATCTTCAAGTGTTTTTTATCACAAATAATGAAAAATTTAAAAGAAATTATTGTGTTTCTTGGGTGGTTTCACAAACAAAAGAAGCAAAAGTAAGAAGAGAGAAAACTAAAATTTTAGTGTTGTGTATTAATAATAAGATGGAAGCAACAAGAATAAAAATACTACAAAGTTTACCTTTTTCAACACTAAGTGATGTTTGTGGTAAGTCGTGACAAGAGACAATGGAAGAGAGGGGACCAATTTGATCCTCCAATCAAATTCAAGTTAGAGCTAAACATGAATCAAGGCTTGTCTTATTGATTTTGAATTCAAACAAAGCTCACCAAGGCGTATAGGGGGTGTTTGTTTGTGCCGAACAAGACAAAGGGGAGGGGGGACCAGCTAATTTTCTTCATTTTATTTTGCTAGTGCTTCCCACTTGATTTAATTTCCAAGTCTTGCATGCATAAGCTTATGCTATAAGTAAACCACGATTTACGCAAGTAACGAAACGAATAATGGTATCACCAAAAATTATGAAATTTTAAATATTACCATAAAATGTAAATACATGGCTATTGCCAAAATACTATCAACGTTATGCCGCATCCACGGTTTCACTCCCGAAGATGATTCTCAGATAAAAGCTGGAATACTTCTCGGTTACACGCAAAAGCTAAACGAAACTTTAAAAATTCAAATTGCTAAACGGAAACGGCTAACTTATTGGACGGAAATTCTTGAGGTGTCACAGACACCATCTGAGCATTTAGAACAAGATTGCTTAGAAAAGGATATTGGACCATTCCGTGGGCCATTTCTACACATTATGTAAACTAAGTCGTTGACTGGCAATGGCATTATCAGCATATACTAGTAGTTTATTAGTACTCTAAAAAAACACTAGAAGTACTAAAAAAAGTTAAATATTGATTGTCGGGTCTTATCGGGTTGACCCGATAACAAATTTTTTAAACCCTAACCCGACCCGATAATAATTGTCGGTTATCGTGTTAGGAAAACTAACCCGATAAAATTTTTCAAACCAGATTTCAAAACCCCAACCCTATAAGGCTTAATCGGGTTTGGGTCGGACAAAAACCCCACCCTACAGACACAACCCCTACATGCTATCAACATAACTTCCAAAGTTTGAATGTGAACGCTCACTTTGTCTATCGGTTTTGAGGATGATAATCCATCACTCAAGTCTCCTTGTTCCCATGCCTTCTGCAATGTCCGCCAAAACCCGCAAGTAAATCGTCCATCATGATCAGAGATGATCGACACAGGCACTCCATGCCTTGCTACTATCTCATCAATGTTGAGTCTTGCCAAATTCTCCATCTTATAATCTTCTCGTATAGCAAGAAAATAGGCTGACTTAGTCAGTTTATTGACTATTACCCAAATCATGTCATACCCACTACTAGATCTAGGCCACTTCGTAATAAAATCCATAGTTATTCTTTCTCACTTCCACTCAGGTATCTCAAGCTGTTGCAACAAACCAACAGGTCTTTGATGTTCAGCCTTTATCTTTGAACAAGTCAAACACTTACTAACATACGTAGCTATGCCCTTCTTTATACTTGGCCACAATACATATCTCTCATGTCATGGTACATCTTATCCGCTCCTGGATGAATAGAGTATCTCGTCGTGTGAGCCTCATTCTATGATTATTATCCTTACATCTCCTATCAAAGTAACCCATATTCGGTCCATAAAGTACAAACCTCTATCTTCCTTCTTTTCCATTTGTTGGTCCAAGGGCCACGTGCATTTCTGCAGGCATACGTTTTTCCACCTTTGACGCCACATTCCGAGCACTAGTAACTTATCCTTAAACACAAAACCTGAATGTCATAGACATTGCTCACACTCGTCTTGGTTCCACTATTTCCTTTTTACTCAACGCATTAACCACAACATTCGCCTTTCTTGGATGGTAGTGAATCTCATAATCGTAATCACAAAACAACTCAATACATCGTCTTTGGGGCATATTTAACTCCTTTTGGTCAAATATATGCTGCTGAAACCACTATGATCGTAAAAGAAAACACTTATTCCGTCCCTTACAAATAATGCCTCCAGATCTATAAAGCAAAAACCACACCTGCATCAAGCTACCAAATCTCATGATGTGGTATAGTTCTTCTTTCGAAATCTCATCAGTTACGTGATGCATACGCAATTACCTTACCTCTTTGTATAAGTACTGTCACACCCCGCCAAGGCGGAAACGCGAGGCGTAAACAAGAATGGATATCATTACAACACATGTGAGTCCTCTATATGAGTATACTAAAATGGAAAGCTAAAGTAAAAGCAAAGACACATAATTTCATAACAAACCCCAAAACCATAAACCCAAAAATCTAAAAGGCGTACTTTAATGATGAAACGTAAAGTTCTCCCAGATAGAAAGACAGCAACAATTATATCAATTTCAATTAAATGGCAAAAATTCAAGACAAAAATAGAAATCTTCATGACAAAATCCTAATGGTCCTCTTACTAGCCACTTCATTCAATCTTTTTCCAGACATGCTCACCTGAAAAGTATTGCTTAAAAACGTCAACACAAAGGTTGGTGAGAGTCATAGGTTTAAGACTCACATTAATAAACCTTTCAAACCAATTATTGTGATTAATAAAACATTATAGGACAATTATACAAAATATGAACTTATGCTAACATGCAATCCACATACTAGGTAGGAACGTTACCCCCGATCCATTTCAACAACTAAGTAGGAACGAACCCTCGAGTCCAAATCAGACAACTAGGTAGGAACGTTTACCCCTGACCATATCAACAACTAGGATAGGAACGTTACCTAACCCCCGATCCATATCAACAACTAGGTAGGAACGTTACCCCCGATCCATTTCGACAACTAGGTAGGAACGTTACCCCCGATCCATATCAACAACTACCCGATCCATTTCAACAACTGGGTAGGAACGTTACCCCCGATCCCATATGTCACTTACGCACCTAAAAGTCTACCAGCTGGAGCTTATACTTAGGCCTGGACCAACAATACTGGGTAGGCGTACCCCTCCGATCCCAATTCACTATTATTGAGTAGGCGTACTCCCCGATCCCAAATCAATAACACTTGACATGTCAATATAGAACATGCAAGTAAACCACATTCAACATGCAACAATAAGTCATATAGCAATCACATAATGTCCACATGAAAGCAAAACACATAATCACAGCAATTCAAAACATTTAGCATCATTTCCATCCCAATGTAAAAACATTTAAAAGTGGGACTATGAAACTCACCTGATGCTTAGCTTCCAAAAGATCCAACAAAACTTCACAAAATTTCACGAACAATCTAAACAATTAAACACATTATTAGCTACCATCAATTAGGCATTCAACCCAATATGATGTAACCTCAACTATGATGGATACCTAGGCTATCTATCATAGTCCTATAATCATTTAAAACCTTTACCCATTCTTACATATTTCATTTATACTTAAATGCTACTCCTTAAACTTTCTGGTTTTAAGCAGAATTTTACTCTTACTTGCGCGCCCTAAACGCACTACTTAAACACTCCCATAATTCAAACCAAAATTCATCATGCTACATATATGTCCTATGAACCTCTCATAGCTCTCCCAAAGTCACTACCCTTTTATAAATACCCCTTAGAAATTCATTAATCCAAAGTGTTTAAAATTCGTCCAGAATCTGACCTTCTAAAAGTATGGCATTAATTACCCAACTTAGACCTCACTATGACCTTAGCCAAAATTCAGAGATCACACACAATATATGAACTAACTTCCACGTGACTTAGAGCCTCTAACTCAATGTCTAAGTATTTTTAGAAAAATAGAAACCAAAACTGAAATTCGTCACTGTTTTACACACTGATTTTGTAATGACCATTTGACCCACTTCCCGACCATAAAAACTTATGAGGCCGACTTTTCTAGAAAGTAGACTCTCTGAGGTTATCTCCAGTATGTTGTAAATTATTTATTTGATCTTTTATGACCGAGTTATGCTCGTTACAAAACTGTCTAAAAATCTGCAGTAAATTAAACGACTACTTCGGACGTTTTAAACTCTAACGTGTACTCAATTCATGTAACCTATTCATCTAATGATCAACCCATCATTTATAATTCATAATAACTAGCTAATTAAATTCTTAAATCTTATAAACCCTAATTAAATCTAAATCTAAAACATAATCCATCACGTTTCGATTACTAGGAAAATAAATGAACTAAAATTAACAAATCGAATTCGTACCTTAAGATTAAACCCAAAAAAATTTCGTCACTTGTTCTCTCCTTCTATGGCCGGTCGACACAAGTAAATGGGGGATTAGGGATTCTAGGTTTAGTATATATAGGCACCCTAGTTGTGTTTTAAACTAAATCTAATTAGGTCTTAGATATTAACTAGGATTCTAATTATTTTTCTTTTCTTCTTTATCCCTAAACCGGCCGAAAATATATATTTATATATATATATTTTTTTATTATATATTTACAATTAAAACCTTAAGTTTTTATAAAAATATTTACTTATTTGACTACACCTTTTTGCATAAACGCAGTTTACTATCTTTCTAATAATAACTTTTCATTTCTAACCTAACTTTCCAAAAATAGAAATTTTACCTCCAATTCACATCAAAAAGTCCAAGCATCGTATTCACCGAGAAAACAAGCATAAAAATGTCAACCATAAAAGTTGTGATATCATAGGTTTCTGTAAATACAACTTATTTTCAATAAGTGTAGTCTGCCACACATGTATCATTTACAGTGTTCATAATAAAAAAAACGTTTAATGACTACTGTCTCCCTTCAGTATCCTAAAATAATTGTGTGACCATTTAAAATCCTTTAATGTCCTTTCCAAAATGTATGTATGATTTTTTTAAAGAAATCAATTAGCGTAAAAATATGCAAGACCATTTCTATCCCCAAATAGTCCACAAAATGTACAGTACAAAGTTGGAAACAATAATCCAAAAATATGATAATTGCCCACTATCTTCAATTCCAATTGTGTATAAAACCAATGATTACCAATATACCTTAAATTCAACAAACTGTTAGTCAAAGACTAGTAATGACATGACCACTTATTCAAAGTGGCACAGAAAAGAGTGTACCATCGTAGGTGTTCCCGTCCAGGACACCCGGCGTTAATGAAAAACAATATGTTTCCCCGTTACCAGTGACCCCACCAAGGACACCCGGGCCAATAATAAAAGAATATGTCCCCCGTACCGGTGTCCCCCTCCAAGACACCCGGCTAAAATAGTATATGGATTGAGGCCCCGCAGCGCCAATCCAATCTAATCCGACATGGTAATACCGTTCGTTCCCGTTGATAGCTAGTCACCCTAACTGGGATTGTCAATCCCAAAAGATCTAATCTTATAACATTCGCGCCTCACCCTCCAAGTGAATTTTTTACAGTTCTTGCAACCTAGCCTAATCCCATATCATAAAAGATAGTAGCCTTTACGTTCAAAACAAACCAAGAATTGTAATCTTCCACGCGAATATTATAAATGAGTATGTAAACCAAACAGGTAATTAACCATGTAAATGCGTTTGTGAACATGTATGCAGACGGGTTGAAAATGAGCACGTAACGAGTTTTAATCAACACGCGGCTAATTGAATTTGTAACAAGCATGTTCTCACCCCAAAATATATGTAAAACATGTAAAACGTGGGGCTATGAACTCACCTTGATGTTGAAGAACGATTGATAGGTAGGCATCTAATTCACTTTGATGATGAAGAATGATTGACAGATAGGCATCTAATATGCACAATACGAACGGAAGACGAAGCTGCCTGACCGTGAAGATGCAGCTTAACTTAACGGCTAAGTCCCACTAGCCTAGGATAATGTGTTTGGGTTTCCCGGTGAATTGTTATGTCAACGCGACGCGTTGATAAAGATTTAGATTTAACATTGTAATGGTTTGGTGGTTGGTTAAATAAATAAATTTAGAATATTCCCAAAGTGTGTAATATATATACTTTATATATTACATATGAAAAATAACCCTTATATGCTTCATACCGTGTGTTATATCACAAGGACAATTAATCCAAAGATTAGTGAAAAGTATATAATACTTTGCAAGTATTATATAATAAGTGGGTGTAAATAATTAACCCAATTAGTTTGACACCAATTTAGTTAATAAAAAGACTTTGAATAAAAGTAGACAAATGTCTTAACGTTATGAATTAAACAACCGATGTTTGTAACAGTTTATAACCCTTATAAAATATAAAATAATATTTTATAAATTATATTTCGTTGCTTCGATAGATTGTGTCTAAAACAGTTGCCTCAATGTAAAAGTATAGTTTTCGTTCATTGGTCGGGTTATTGTATAATACAAGTTAATGTATCTTTTAAAATATAACTTGGTCCCCTTTATTCGTTTCTAACACTAATATAACGCATTATTCAGATCAATTTCAGCAACACAAAACATATAACTTATCTATAAATACTTCATCTCGTCATGACTTACCCTTTCACACAATCAACGTTTACACCCAACCTACTCAAAACTAAAGAAAATGAACGTTTTATCATATCCGTAAAAACTAATATGCTTTCCACTTTCAATAAAACTTTTAATTTTTTTGCAATATCCTCATACCTACACAACAATACATTAAACTCTATATATATAACCTAAATTACTTATCAAATAATCACAACAAGTTAAACCAACATAATAAATTAACCCACATTTATTTAACCGATTTAACCACCATTTTATATATCCGGTTTTAATATTTATTAAACCTTTATATCAATTTGTAATTTTTTAGATTATACAACCAAAACGCTCACCCTATTTTATCGCCTAACCAAACGCACCTATCTTGCTAATCCACCGTATGGACCCAAATCTATTACCCAACCCCACCAACGGTCCCTTGTCAACAAAACATACCCTCGTGGTCTATTAAACCCACAACCAACGCCCCGTGTTGGGCTGTGACGCAGGCCAAACGCACCCTGAACGGGTGGCTGACACAAACCAAACCACACGCAACCCTTGTTTTTTATATAAACTAGCGCATAAACTATTGTTCATGTGCGAAAATTAAACCACACGCAGCCCCTTTTGACTGCGGTAAACAAAACCAAACGGACACATTATATGGTGAGTACAACCCAAACACCGAACGAAACCAACACCCCAACAAACCATACACCGGCTGATTAACACCACTCGAACCACACAACCACCTTTTCTAAACTATAACCCAACACGAACACCCCTACAGTTGTAACACCAACCCAGACGCACACCCCACACTATAACCAGGCTGTCCCACAAACCAACACCAAACACCCTTTATGTCACTGAACAAACACCCATCACAACGCCCCCATCGGATCAGGCTGCCACTCCGAACAAAAAACGCACCCATTTCCAGGGGCTACTATATAAACCGAGCAAAACACAACCCCTCTAGGTAAGAAGTTGACCCTACGAACCAAACGCACCTTCGTAAGAGATGCTAAACTCACACCAGAACGCACCCACAATGCTGCTGCCAATTCATAAGTTAATACCCACACCAAAAACACGACACCCTTTCATAGTTTGTTTATTTCAATCCACAAAAACGCACCCATGTGTTAGGTGCTGTTATAAAACCACGCGCAACCCTTGGAGTGGCGGTTTGGTGGTTGGTTTTTTCGGAGGAGATGGAGTGACGGGTGATGATGATGATGATACGATGATGATGTTGGTATAATGACGATGGAGGTGGTATAATGATGAGGTGGGCAATGGCAGCGGCGTGGTGGTGACAGCGGGGTGGCGGTGGTGGAGTGGCGGAGAGTGGGTATAGGTGATCGTTAGTATCCGGAGGTGGGGAGTATTTTTTGGTGTTGGCCGATAAGCCCGCCGGAAAACTTTTCCGCGGCGGGACCCGTGGTGGTGGCGAGAATGTTAGGCGTATAAGATGGGTGGCTGAGGGTGGCCGGCGATGGGGTGAGGGAGGAGAGAGAGAGGTGGGATGGCTGTTAACATTTTCAATATAAAATCGAAAATAAATATATAAACAGATTTAATAAAAAATATACAAAAAAGACTTTCAAATGGAACGAAGACAAGTTTTCAAAACACAACCATTCGGGGTCTCAAACTTTAGTAACTACTATTTTAAACAACAAGTCATTTAATAACTAATCGGACACACGGAGACCTACATCTTGAGCGACTTAACAGGATGACAATTACCACAAAAATACCGCAACCGAAACCTGCGCCATGTGTTGTTTTCTAATTCATTTTTATCTGATAAAAATGAGTATTTAACTTGATAATGTTTCATAAATATTTTATAAATTTTAATAAAATATATGTTATTCATTTTGTGAACCGTTTTTTTTTGTTTGGTTTTTTGTTTTTTTTTTTTGGTTGTTTTTTTTCTTTTTTTTTTTTTTTTTGATAAATTTGTTTCAGTCTTGTCCGAAATAAAAATCGGATTTCAACTCGAGTATTCGCAAAGTTATACCGTAAACGCTATTTAAATTAACATGAAATGCATAATTTATTTACACAATAATTTTAAATAAATAATTTACAGATAATCAAAAACAAATTTACTTGTTTTTGTGTGTTCGCGTGTAATTGTTCGAAAAATGTTTGCGGTGCTGTTTTTAGGCCCTTATTCGGCTCGTTTCCCAGGGTCCTCGGGCAAACTGAAAGTTGTCAGGAAGTTTCGTTACCACATCGAATTGCTTTAGGGTCCAAGCCGTGAAAACGTGATTTAGATGGTCGTTCTTATAAGTCAAGCCAGATCCTAAAAGTCAAAGGGTAAAATAATTATCTAAAAATCCGAAAATTCTCAGATGTTACATGAGCCCTTATGGTTTGCTTGGTTTGCAAGAGTTCTTGTCGTGTTCGTTTTCAAGTAAATTAATATTCTGGTATTGGAACTCCTTAAGGTATTTTTTTTGGAGTCCTATTTGCTATCATGATGTTTTTTTAGTCATAACATTCCATTTAAAAAGTAAGTTTGTTGTAAGTCGATACCATTATTGATTAGGTGTTAAAAACAGCCTTTAAACAAAAAAACATATAAAACACATAAACATCAAAAACACAAATTCTTAATCATTTTAAACATCACACAATTTTTATACATTCTCCTATACTAAATGAAACAAACTGCCATTATCAAATAAGACTTTATATCAAAAATTTAACTTCTTAAAAAAACATTCACTTTTTACAAACATAAACAAAATTATTTGCAATTATCTAACAAAGGTAGGAATTCTAATAGTTTTAAAAACATGCATGAGTAAATAAAAGCTATAGCTGGAAAAGCGTATTCACTTGAGGTAAAAAGTCTCATTTTGCGAACAACAAGAGTTCTAATCTTTTAAATATAATGAGGAACTATATCTAGTCTGGTACATAGTTAATATGATCAACACTAGGGACTGTACATCTAGACATCGTTGACATGCCGTTTTGTTAAGGTCTGAGGTTCGTTCGGTTATGTCGTGTTTATATTCGGAGATTGTTTCTCTTTTTGTGATTTTGTGATTTTTGGTCCCATACAATTGGTGCATGTGAAGATAGGTATATTCTTCATGGCGTGGTTCTAGAGTTGATGAGGTCATATCTTCTGAGTGGTGCGGATTGATGGTAGTGCGTAAGCGAATAGAAATATTTGCGATTCCAGTTAGAATTTGAGAATTCCTCGTTTTACTAGTACAAATTAGTTTTAATGGTGTTGATGTACCGAATGTGAGAATTGGTTGCTGAGGCAAAAGGCTGGGAATGGCATGCCACAAGAAAGAGTATATTAACAACATACCTACAGTAACAAGCCTAAAAAGTACGTTAAAGGCGCGTTCTAAGGAAACGAACTAAAGAGGATGCGAGGTCTCGTAAGAGTACCAAAGCGTATGAGTCACAAAATTTAGGAAACTACACTACTTAGTAGTAATGTGAGCTCTCAGACAGTGTTCTCCCAGATTTAGTGGGTTTTACCCCTCGCGTTAGAATAGGAAATTTAGTAGGAATTAGTACACTGAGCCGACAATTACCGTGATTTGCGAAGATGCTCGTGCTTTGACTTTTTTTTAGAAAGACAAGAGGTGTAGAACGAGTTGCAGGAGTTGCAAAGGTGAGGGTTCAGGCTTTCGCAAATGGTTAACTTGTTGTAGGGAACAGCGTCTGTATTGCTTCTTGTACAGCAAGATTAATGTAGCAGACTAGTTTCAGAATAGCATGAGCATAAGAATCACTCACAGACAAAGAGTGAGATAGAAAAATTTGACAATTTGATGTCACAACACACACTGAGGGTGCACACAATGAAAGACGTAGCTACAAAACTTGTTTTTAGGATGCGTAATGGACACGTTGAAGTTTACGGCTATGCCTTTTGGGTTAACCAATGCACCAACGGTTTTCATGGAGTTAATGAGCCGGGTGTGCATGGGTCGTGATATAACAAGCTATTTTAACGTATATATTAAGACGATATTTTAAACTGACTCGAAGTCTAAGGAGGAGTACGAGTCGCACGTGAAGATGATCATGGAGTCACTGAAGGAAGAGAAATGTACATGAAGTTTTCCAACAACATGGAAGCGGAGCAAAGAGGAAGCTATCTAGATGTGGAAGGAATCAAATGGGTAATGAGCCGATCTTGGCATTGCCGGAAGGAGCAGATGATTTCGTAGTATATTATGACGCGCGAAGCAAGGATTTGGAAGCATGTTTGGAAAAGAGAGAAGGTGATTGCTTGTACGTCGCAACAACTGAAGGTTCTTATGAAGGATTGCATGGCTAACGTTGGTAGGTTTTTCCTTATAATGCTAGAGGCATTAAGTGAACGAAACATGGAGAGTAATCTATACGGATCATGAATGTCTCCAACATACTTTTAATCGGGAGGATTGAACATGAGGCAAAGATGATGGATGGATGTTATTTAGAAAGTTTGATTTCGAGGCCAAGTACCATCTGGGAAAGGCAAATGTAGATGTTGTACCGTGGAGTAGGAAGAATGAGTGAAGCCAAGAATGAGTTCGAGATAGATGTACTGATTCGCTGAAACCTACTCCTTAAAACTTATATATATATATATAATATAAATAAACTCAAGGATGAGAATCCGCGAGACCAAGTAAACCGGAATGTAGTATAGAGAAACTCCGGGTCGTTATGTCCCAACGAGGCTAGAGATGGAGAATCGCAAGACGATTGATGATTTGTGTTTGAATGTCACAAGGAATGATTGGGCACTAAAACTGATAAAAATAAGCAAAAGCACATAAATATAAGCAAAGAAAATAAGCTAGGACAAGAATAAAAGCTAGGAATGGCAAAAACACTTAAAACTTTTACACTAAGGCACAAATAAGCTCAAATAAACTTAAGACAAGTTAAATAAGCTAAACTAACTCTAAATAAGCAAATGCAAAAAGCAATTAAGCTAAATTAAACAAGATAAACATAACAGTACACACAAGATACACATACCAGTATTAACTACCAGTACTACTTAAAGTTAGTACTGCCTAGTTATAAGGTTAGTACGTTTAAGTTTTTATAAGGTTAGTACCTGTTAATATAAGGGTTAGTACTGTTATAGCCATTAACAAAACACATTAAAACAGTGAAATAAGCAAATAAGTAATAACAGGAGGTTAACTAACCACAAATAAACACTTAGAAGCACTAAAGAATAAGCAAACCAGAAAATGCACTATAATGAAAAATAAACTAGAAAACTAAAACTGATTACTCATAAAATTATTTTGGAAAAGAGCAAATAATTTCTAACTGAAAACATTACACTAAAATAGCTTAATCTACGTTTAAAAAGCTAAAGAAATCTAAACAACTAAATAATAAGCTGCTAAGCTAAGTTAACAACATAACAAACAACAATACAGTAACTAACAACTACATAAACTTAGACGGTTAGTACTGGCATAACAACGTTTCGTTAGTGATTTGATCCTCAAAATGGAAACACACAGCAGTAACATACACATAACAAGATTAGTAACATGCTTGTGTAGAGTTAGTACTGTTCTGAGAATGAACTAGCAGTACTAACTTGGAGTTAGTACTGCTTGTTCAAAACAGACTTTAACATTTCCAAAAATCATTTTTAGTTCAAACTAATTAAAAACAGATTATCAAAGAACTAGCAGTATTAACTTATAACTAACAGTTTTAAAAAGTGAACTATCAGTACTAAGTAAGAAAGTAATACAAACACTTTTCAACTAGCAAATAAGCAAAATAAGCACTTAAAACAGTTCTGCAGAAAATAAGAACAATAAGAAAAAGAAAAACTTACAACACCCTTGCTCAAAACAGGGTTAAACAGAGAATCTACAAGCTCTAGCTTGTATAAAACAAGCTAGTGAGAGTCCATAAGCCCATCCAGAACTGGCTTATCATCCATAACATAAGCTGTGGTATATTTGAGGGTGATATTTGTGATTTTCTCTTAACTACTTAACCTTTTATTTTTACTTAATGAAAACAGCTTATGAGTAAGCTGTGATGAGAACTTTTTAAACACAAAACAATATGATTAAGAAACTTAACACTGGTATTGTAAATTGACTTTAAAAACTTCAAACTTGCATTAAAACTTAAAAGTGTTACAAAACTGAAAGTAAAAGCTGTAAATGACTTAAAATAAACTAAGTTATATTAAAAATTAGAACTGGTTGCCTCAAAGGCTTACAAAAGGCACTTATTTATAGCCGAAGTCTTCAACTTGCAGCTTGTGCTTCTTTAGAGAGATAGAAACAAGTGTGCTTGTTGTGTGAGGAGAGACTAAAACAAATCCCAGCCTTCAATTTCTTTTGTGCTTCTTTAAAAACAATCTCAGCCATCGAAATGCTTTTGGGAATGGAGAGGGATTGCCAACATGGCATTTATACAACTGGGGGGGGTAGTAGGGTGGATGAAATGATTTTGCTAGGAAGAGAAGTGGTTTTGCAGGAGAAAAAAAGAAAGTATGGGACGACATACCAGTTGTAACTGGGTTTGTTGGGCGGGAAAGAAGGCTTTTAGGGAAGTAGGCAGCTTTGGTCCCCTCAAGTTGTATAACTTAAATGTAATCTCTACCCGGTTTGCAACTTTGATCCCTCCTTTCTTATAACTTTGTAATACAACTTTAGACTTGGCAGTTTTAGCCCCTCAAGTTGTATTTTCTTCATTTTGATGACTTTTGACTTTGCCCTTTCCACTCCGTGCTTGGATTTGTTTGTCTTTGGCTTTCTTTTTGCTCCTTTTCTTGAATATCCGTTTCCTGCACAATACAAATGTAAACATACAAATACAATGTATTTTTGGTATGTTTTTAGTCATTTAAGTCTGTTTTTAATGGAAAATGGTATGTGTAATTAAACACATATCACTGGGTATTACCGTAGGTTCATTGAGAACTTTTCTAAGATAGCTAAGTCTCTTACTATCTTGACTCAGAAGTGTAAGAGTTTCGATTGGGGTGAGGAACCTGAATTGGAATTTTAAACCTTGAAGGATAAGTTGTGTAATGCGCCTATTCTAGCTCTCCTTAATTTACCAAAAGACTTTGTGGTATATTGTGATGCATCTGGGGTAGGATTAGGCTGTGTGTTAATTCAAAGAGGTAAGGTGATCGCCTACGCGTCTAGGCAGTTGAAAATTTATGAGAAGAATTATACTACCTATGATTTGGAGTTGGATGCGGTCGTGTTTGCACTTAAGATCTGGAGACATTATCTGTTAGGGATAAAGAGTGTCATCTATATGGATCATAAGAGTCTTCAGCATATCTTTAGTCAGAAAGAGTTGAATATGCGACATCGTTGCTGGATAGAGTTGTTTAGTGATTATGACTGTGAAATTCGCTACCATCCTAGTAAGGCGAATGTGGTGGCTAATGCCCTAAGTAGGAAAGAAAGAGTAAAGCCTAAGAGAGTTAGAGCTATGAATATGACCCTTCAGTCGAGTATCAAGGATAGGATATTGGTGGCTCAGAAGGAGGCTGTGAATGAGTCTGCAGGATTGCAGAAAGGTTTAGATGAGATGATAGAACAGCAGAAGTGATGGAACTTTGTACTACCTGTATTGAATATGGGTACCTTTGAAGGGTGAGGTGAAAACACTAATAATGGACGTCACACCCCCAAACGAGGCCTGGACGGAAACATGTGTCCGAGGGCGTAACGTCATAATATACATCACACAAGATACAAAGAACGACCTCTAAAGGTACGTTTGAAAATTCCAACATCGGTGTGCATAATTTAAAATAGTTTAAGGTTTTACATAATTCAATGATAAAAGCGGGAAGCGGCGATAAAAGGTTTTAAAGTTTGACAACGATGTTAACATAGATAATAATAATTTTTGAAAATCGGTCTAATGCAAGGCAACACCATAAAGCAAGCAAAGACATCCACAGCTAAGCACCTGAGAAAAACATGCTAAAACGTCAACATAAAGTTGGTGAATTCATATGTTTGAATTTAGTATTAAAAGTGGACCATAAGTTCACAATACGCATGCGATAGTTATAACAGATACAACTCCAAATAAAAAGTATTTACTGTTGCGCTAAGCTCATGACACCGAAACTTAATTAAAAGGAAACATATTATATGCCAAACAAGAATTAATTGCCCTAAAGGTATCTGACCAAGATCACCTAGTGAAATCTGACATGGTATATATCCGCATATCGGGAGCCCCGTGGGTAGTGAGTGCTACTCACCCGGATATGAATAATTAGTCCTAATAGATCTATTTACAACATTCGCACTTGACTAGCAGTTTCAACGGTAAAGTATATTGAACGGTTCATGATAGTTCAGGCATTAGTGGCTATTCGCAACTAGCCAACACGTAATCAGGAAAAGGAACGTAAAGTAACTGTGTCCATAGTTTAAAAACAAGCAATGTTCTCACCCTAAAAGTAGTAAAGTAAAACTTGTAAAACGTGGGGCTATGAACTCACCTTAACAAGATGAGCAAATGATAAATCACGCAAGAAAAGATGGTATAGAAATCTAGCCGATAAAGACCAAGAATAATAACGCGTCTAGAAACAAAGAAAGTAGCCAAGAATTGCAAATCTGTTTCATCACCAAAAAAACATCCATGGTGTAATTTTAGTGCTTATACTTAATTAACAAAACGTGACTAAATACAATTATAGAGTTTTTCGTTAAGTTTCGGCGTTTAACCAAAAATTACTTTTTTTTAGTAAGTTTCTATTTTAGGAATTTTTTTAGTTTCAGGACGTTAATACCGTCTCCTATATTTGCTTAATCCATATTTCTTTAAGTGCACTAGATAAATCTAAACGTTTAACTTCCATGTCCATCTTGCTAAAATTCACCAAACTTACTATTTTTAGTAACCTTAACGTTTTTCCTAAAATATGTTAACGACGTCTTTAAATGATACTAATCAATATATATGTGTTACTATATGTTTCGCTAGTGTTTTAAAAGCTCAAAATATCTCAAAAGTGTCCGAAAACCCATTTTACTATTCACATCAGCACCTAGGTAAATTATTTTGCCGAAAAATGTTTCAAGTTATATTTGGCTATAACTTGGCCGTTAAGTTCAATTTGAAGTGCATAGTATGAAAAATTATCTATTCAAAACGAGCTCTCCAAAAACTACTTTAGTGCCTAATAAAAACATTCCTAAGTCGCTCAAAACCTCAAAACCATTTTCGATCAACAACTACCTTTTTAACAAACACTTCCAAAAATCACACCAAACTTCACAATAGTGCCTAGTCTAGCATAATCTCCATTCACAACTAATCCACAACAAACCACACCTAAAACTAACCTAAATTCCCACAATTCTATGTTGCAACTCTCACTAACTCTCATCTCATCAGACATAATATAACTAGTGAAACAAAGTAACATTATTATTTATAAAATCTTGTTTTATAATCTTTCAAAAATTAAAACACAAAATATGGATGTATGGATCTTGAACATATATGAAAGAACATAAGTAAATCACAAGAAAAGATTCAAGACACTTACAAGAATGAAGAACAAGTAGAGAAATCACAAGATCTAAACCCCAAAATACTAGATCTATAAAACCCAACAACAAATCTTGAAACCCTAATTTATAAACTCTTGAAAGACCCTTGAAATCAAATAATCAATACTTCAAACCAACTTAGATGTTGAATAGAAATGAACCGGTATTCTGGACGTGCTAGAAATCAAAGATATAGAAATCCTATAGAGGGGTGTTTGTTTGCCGTGAGCTAGGGAAAGAAGGAAAGAAGAGATGTGAATTTTGAGAGGCTTGGAAAATAAAAAATGACTAGCAGTGAGTGATATGATTCATAGGTTCATTGAGAACTTTTATAAGATAGCTAAGTCTCTTACTATCTTGACTCAGAAAAGTAAGACTTTTAATTAGGGTAAGGAACAGGAATATGCATTTCAGACCTTAAAGGATAAGTTGTATAATTCGCCTGTTCTAGCTCTCCCTGATGGATCGAAAGATTTTGTAGTATTTTGTGATACATCCGGGATAGGACTAGGCTGTGTGTTAATGCAGAGAGGTAAAGTGATAGCCCATGCGTCTAGGCAGTTGAAAATTCACGAGAATAATTATACTACCCATGATTTAGAGTTGGGTGCGGTTGTGTTTGCACTTAAGATCTGGAGACTATATCTGTATGGGACAAAGAGTGTCATCTATACGGATCATAAGAGTCTTCATCATATCTTTAGTCAGAAAGAGTTAAATATGCGACAGCGTCGCTAGATAGAGTTGTTTAGTGATTATGACTGTGAAATTCGCTACCATCCTGGTAAGACGAATGTGGTGGCTGATGCCCTAAGTAGGAAAGAAAGAGTAAAGCCTAAGAGAGTTAGAGCTATAAATATGATCCTTTAGTCAAGTATCAAGGATAGGATACTGACGGCTCAGAAGGAGGCTCTGGATGAATCTGTTGGATTGCAGAAAGGTTTAGATGAGATGATTAAACTTAGAAATGATGGAGCGTTGTATTACCTGGATCGAATATGGGTGCCTTTGAAGGGTGATGTGAGAACCCTGATAATGGACGAAGCCCATAAGTCAAAGTACTCTGTACACCCAGGAGCTGATAAGATGTATTATGATTTGAGAGATAGGTTTTAGTGGCCTGGAATGAAAATGGATATAGCTGAGTATGTTAGTAGGTGTTTGACTTGTTTGAAGGTTAAGGTTGGGCATCAAAGGCCATCTGGCCTGCTCCAGCAACCTGAGATTCCCATATGGAAATGAGAAGGGATAGCTATAGATTTTGTGACTAAGTTGCCTAGGACTAGTAGTGGGTATGATACAATCTGGGTCATTGTGGACCGGTTGACTAAGTCTACTCATTTTCTACCTATGCGTGAGGATTATAAAATGGAAAGGTTGGCTAGATTGTATTTGAATGAGATAGTTGCTAGACATGGTGTGCCGATCTCAATTATATCGGATCGTGATAGTCGTTTCACATCAAGGTTTTGGCAGTCAATGCAAGAGGCATTAGGAACTCGCTTAGATACGAGTACGGCTTATCACCCTCAGACTGATGGTCAGAGTGAGCGTACTATTTAGACTTTGGAAGACATGCTTAGAGTGTGTGTCCTAGACTTCAGAGGAAGTTGGGATGTTCATTTTCCTTTGGTTGAGTTTGCGTATAACAATAGTTATCATTCTAGTGTGAGATGTGCGCCGCTTGAGGCATTGTATGGTAGGAAGTGTCGTTCCCCGATTTTGTAGGCTGAGGTTGGGGAAGGTCAGTTGATAGGACCTGAGTTAGTGCAAGAGACTACTGAGAAGATCTTACAGATTAAGGATAGACTTAAGGTTGCACGTGATCGTTAGAAAAGTTATGTCGATAAGAGGAGGAAGCCTCTAGAATTTAGTGTAGGTGACTATGTCTTGCTCAAAGTGTCGCCTTGGAAAGGTGTGGTACGCTTTGGGAAGAAAGGGAAGTTAGCACCTAGGTTTGTTGGACCATTTGAGATTATTGAGAAAGTAGGCCCTGTGGCCTATCGGTTAGATTTGCCTGAGGAGTTGAATGGTGTTCATGACACGTTCCACGTGTCGAACCTTAAGAAGTGTTTGGCTGATCCAACACTAAAAGTGCCTTTGGATGAGATCCAAGTTGATGCTAAGTTAAATTTTGTGGAAGAGCCTGTAGAAATTTTGGAAAGAGAGTTTAAGAAGTTGAAGCGTAGTAGGATTGCCATCGTCAAGGTTCGGTGGAATTCGAAACGTGGCTCAACATTATGTTGTTCATTAGTGGTACCCATGTCATCTCCTTGATTCTGTAGTGTCTTTGTAGCTTCAGCTTCATAAACTGTTTCCTCTGCAAGAATAGACTTACCAGTTGTAACCTTTGCCCTTTTATGTTTTGAATATTTCATTAATAGTCCTTTGACTATTTGACTTTTGTCAGTTTATTTAAATTTTATACTGTGTTGACGGTGGTGATTTTATGAGACATGTGATGAATTAAGGTTTATTGTGATTAATAATCCTTTTGAAAGGTATTATTGTGTTATGTGTATTCCAGGTGGTTTGACCCGTGAATTTTGAGAAATGCCGAAAAACGAGTCTGACATGTCCGTTAATGTCCAAATTGAATTTTGAAGGGTTTAAAGTCTAAACATAGCAAGTGAATACTCTAAGTTAATGGAAAAGTATTTTTAAGGTGAATAAAAATGCTTTTTAACTTTGGGGTAAATGTTACGGTTGAGTTTTACGAGCTTTTATGTGGTTTCGACACGAAAAGAAAGGCTCGAGACCCCATGGGATACCATGGCCGGTCAAATGGTCAAGGGATGAGACAAGGAGGCTTAATTTTAGCTCTTTTGTCTATTATGGTACACATATGTGCTTAACATCTAAGCATTTCTCACATAGTTCATTTTCAAAATCAAAACATTCTCACATTTTCTCTCTTTGTGTTCGTCCGCCACCTACAACACACACACACTCATAATTTTTTAATTTTGTTCAAGAAAACATGAAGAAATAAACATTTGGGGTTGATTCTAGTGTTTGGTTATTCATTTAAACAACGTTTGGGTTGTTCGGTTCGTGTCAAAATCTACAAATTTGAAGATTTTCTTGTAAGTTTTCAAATTTAAATTGCGTTTGTCCTTTTGGGTTTCTTTTGATGCATAAATGTTAGTTGTACAAGTTGATCGTTGTGAAAATCGATTTTTGGAACGAAACAAAGAAAATGGTGAGTTTGGTTAGTGTAATAAAAGAAGAAAAAGAGGGTTTTTTGTAGTTTGATGTTGTGGTCGTGATGGTTTGAATTATATATGATGCTAGAATGATTATTTTTTTTTTTTTTATAGTAGCTTATTTTGTATGGCCTTATTCGGGCTAATTTTTAAGCTATTTCTTGGCTTATATGGGCTTATATGCCACGTGTACTTTCTCAAAATCACTAGGAAAGTGATTTTGATTATTTTTGTGTTATGGATTTGGTGGGTGGAATATTTTGAGGCTTATGATAGTAAATCCAAAAGCGATACGTTAACTTTTTAGCTTAGTTTAAGCTTAATAATACGTATTTTGGAAGTTTTATGACTCAGGCCAATAGTTATTTGAGTCGCGGATTAACTGGAGGGATCTATTGTGGTCCGATTTTTTTCTACATATAAAGTATATACTTATATATGTAATGGACTTGATTTTGGACTTAAAGAGTATTTGGACTTATAAATGTCCTAGGACCCTAGTTGGGTTGAGACCAATAAGCGATATTTGGTCTTTTTGAGAGGTTTTGGGTTGCGCGACTTTTGAAAGCGAATGTATTTACGAAGTGTATTGTTCGTTAATTTTGGGGAAAAACGTTTTGGTGAACGTTAGGTTTTTTGGATTTTAGAATTTGGTCGAAAAGTGTCGAATCTGTGGAAAAAGTGTTTCGGAAATTAGGTTTGAAAACCTTGGAAACGTTGTAAACAAGTAAGGTCATGTCAAAAGTTTCGTTTTTTAAAAAGTTTATAACTTAGATTTTTACTTAAAATATGATTTTCGTTTTTAAATAAAATATTATTTGATTAATTTTATATAATTATAAATTCACTAAAAGACGAAAAAAATGTATTTTTCTTGAACTTTCCTAAGGTGTTTGTTGTGATTAAACGTGGTACGTTTTCAATCAAGGTATGTTTATTTGAAGTGATTAGGTTTTTGTACAGAATGGAATTGTCGAGATATATTTATAATCAATAATTATAAATATTTATTATATTACTTAGCTATTTACGCTAAATAGTTTTAGTATGTATTATCGGGGAATGAGATTGTGATGATTGTAGGAGATTAAGTCGTCAACCATACCCACTAAAACTATTTTGAGTACTTGTACAGACGCGTCTAAACTTATGATTAAACTGTGAGATTATTTAGGAAGGGATGATTAAATGAGACTTAACTGGACTAGGTCGTGTGCGCGGGGGTGTTGCATTTTGCTTGTGTTGTAGAAAATTGGTTGCTAAAAGTCTTGCTTAGTGAGTTCTCGTTGAGGCCCATTTTTTACGGTTTTTCTGTCAGGGGAAAATGATACTCAAATGTTGTTTTGAAATGTTTGAAGTGATACTGTGTGAAATTTGGTTTGTTTTTGGGGACAAGATATGTGGCTTATGGACTGTGTTATTTGAATATTATGTGTGGAATTTACTTGCTTGTACTGTGATTGGCTTGGCAAGGTTCTTGTGTGGTACTTGTATGTACTGTGTTTGGCTTCATGGTTCAGTTTCGGTACTTGGCATGTACTGTGTTTGGAATGCCAAGGCAACCAAATGATGTACATCAATTTCAAACCCATTAGCATATCTAATTCTGTGGGGTTTCAACGCACTATATAGTGCTTCTGCTGGTAGGCCTTTAGATATTGCTGTTGCGATTTTGGTGAGTTTGCGACTCCGGATTTATTATTGGATGTTGAGATTATGGAATAGCGGGGATGCTATGGTCTTGGATTTGTTAGCATATATTCAAACTGGCATATAGCAACTATTGTCCACTGTGAATGTAGCACATCTTTTGGGTTTAAGGTTCAAATACGAGCTCACCAAATTATTGTGACATTTTCTGAGTATCATTTTCAGGTGAAGTGAAGCTGGAATGTTTGGTGATTAATAGCAGATTAGAAGTATCTCGTGTTTGGAATTTTGTTTGAAGTCTTGCTTGCTTGTTGTTTGATTTTTAGTATTTGGTGATTTTGATTAAGTTTTGGTTATGGTCACCCTGCGAGGGTAATTGAATAAATGTAATGAGATTTGTAGATTTTTAGTTGCGATTTGGGACATCACTTGTGTTGGTCAGTGGTTGCAGGTCTTCTAGCACTTAAGAATTTATGAAATGTAGTTTTTCTCTATTTTTATACCTTGGTGTTATGAGTTGATCATTATGTTGCTTCCAGAGTTTCCGCATTGTCGAGGGGCGTTTTTTTGTTTGACATTTTCAACGCCCAAAATTTTGATTTCAAAAAAATTTGGTGCGACGAAAGGTTTTGTGTTTGGTGAACAAATTATGCAGCGTAGTCCTGTAATAAATTGTTGCTTATGCGAAATTATATATGCATGATGCAACTAAAATAAAGTACAATAAAACAAAGAAGAATAATTTAGTCTGTGATAAGCATATTATTAAGGCATAGTGATTTGAGGTCCTAAATAAACTAAGAAAAGTTCAAGTTCTGCCGAATTGAATCGGGTTAACCACACAAACTAATATAAAAATGTAGTACACATAATAGAATCTGAATAACTATTTAAACAAGTTAAGTCTGGCATCATCCTTTCATTTCTTCTTCTTTCCAAAGACTCTGTGATGCGCTTTTCAGAGTGACTTGTGAAAACCTGCTCTTTATTTCCTCATGCATATGTTGTTCGATATTAATAAAGTAGTTTGGCGCTCGATAGAAGATTGTCACTTTGTTGCGAGGATGTAGGAATGTTGTATGTTTGGTAAGTTAGTGGTGAAAGAGAATTAAGGTAAGTAGTAGGGGATGGAGTAGTTCTTAGCTCGAGAGTACCTTATCTTCTCATTACTTTCATAATGAGAAAGAGGATTCCAAAAAAATGTATGTGCGGGATGATATGATGATTGACTGTAACGGAGAGTGATGGGCTTTTGGCATTCCATAATCACTTCAGGGTTTTTGAGTTTGTTTTAAGGCGATGTGGACAGCTGATCGATCTATGACATGTAATGCCATTGTCAAGATGAGGATAATGCTCTATGACGTGTCGAAAAAGACGAGTCAAGAACATGCCATAAGGAAGATTGGCAGTTGGAGTAGCCCTAGCACTTTTCAATTCGCTTAGCAAAGATATATAGCAGATTATATTGTTCCTTTCGGCACATACAATACAACATGTGAAGCGAGACAAGCCAGACAGAATAGGTCACGGTGGCCTCATGTACGAACAATTCTCACGGAATGAGTTCTTTACAATGCTCATGTCATGTATTAATTCTTTGGAGAATTTGATTGGTGAGAGAATGAAATTTTTGCTTTTTAAATAGTATGATTTGACTCGTTGGTTCCATTGAAGAAATTGACGAATTTCGATCGAGTAGTAGGGTAAGATTCGGTAATGATTAAGGGTCCCTCGGTCTATTGGAAGAAAAATGAATGCAAGGGGTGAAAAGAGATCCCATTCATTTGTGAAGACGGCTTGACCATTGTATGGGATTTAAGGGGAATTTGATCCGATTGTCGCAAGTTGAGAGAGTGATGAGAGTGAGTGATAAATTTAAGTTGAATCATGAATGAAGATTAGAAGATTAACCGGACTCACGGTTTGGACTTGTCTTGAATATAAAAGTTAGAATGAAACGCCGAAACCATTGGTCTCATTAATTCGCAAACGTCAATTGATGCATAACACAGCTGATGTTGGCTAAACAATCGCTCAATGCCATTGGATTGGTAATAGAGTTAATCCATAACTCGGCCCTCATGAATACAACGGTTTTCGATAGGTTTGTAGATTAGTAAACTTTGAGCAATGGACGGATCCGAGAAAGGATCTGGGACATTTTTGGATACTTTAGGGATATATGATTTATGTGAGGGAGGTATCACCAACATTTTCGAGGCTTTTTATCACCTAAACAAGACAACAAAATTAAATATTTGCCACAAAAAATAATTGTATAATTAAAAGAAACGAAGTTTAAAACAACATATGTGGAAAAAATATTACTTCGACCCTAAAATAAAACCTAAGAAGTAATCCAAACGCTCCTTATTTAATTTAACTCAACTTAGAATGTCTAAAAGTATATATTGAATTATATATTTTGACACCTAGTATAAGCTCATCAAGTATTTTTATGCTTAATAAGTAGAGTAGGGGATTTATTTCTGATATTAGACTTAAAATCTAGAAATGATCCAAAACACCCTTTTTTTAAGGAAAAGACTTGACCAGAACGTTCGAATGAATATCATTATGTAGTATATCTTCGAAAAACTAATATGAGTTTATTGACCTTGTATATTATCAAAAGTTGGAATATGTTATTTTGACTATAGGAGATTAATTTAGACGATAATCCAAACGGTCCACCCTTTCATTTTAGAGATTTTTCTAAAAAGTATCCAAAATATATTATTGTATTTATATATATTGTGTCTATTCAAGATTTATCATGTGTTTATATACCTAAACAAAATGGAGGATGATTCATTAGACTTAGACTACAAATCCTTAGGATGTGATCCAAATGACCCTTTATTTTTGTAGAACTTGACAAGATTGTCGAAAAATAGTGTATTGGAATTATATTATGTTTTGTCAATCGATTATTGGTTCTTTTTCAACGTGTTTTTTGGCATGAATCATACAATGTTAATAAGATATGTTTTGAGAATTAAAAAAATATATTTCGACATTATTAAAAAAAATATTTCGACAAAAAAAAATTTGTGAATCAATTCTATTGCAAATTCGAGTTCTTACTTCTAAGGGAATCATGATAGTTATAAATTACTTAATCCTAATCATGAGAGAATAAAAAGACACAATATGAAAAGATGAAAATACCCAATTTTGATTAAAAATAAAATTGGATGAAATTAAAGAGAAAAGTATGAAAAATATTACAATAGATGTTGTTAATCGAGTTGTTGGTGTTTGCCCCTTGCCAAATTGGATTGATTATGAATTTGGAGGTTGGATTTTGAAGGATTTGTGTGTGTGTGTGTTCGTCACAGCAACAGCAGGATAGGAGAGGAGGAACATAATGAGTGTTTGGTTAAGTGTTTTGGCGGTTTTAAATGGCCGGCCTCCTTATCGATAAGGGGGCCGCCCTACTTTACACGGCCGATCCCCTTAGAACTAAGAGGGCCGCCTATCTGACGATCAAATTTACTTGGTTATTTGATTTTAACTAGTTTTTATTAGTATACAACTCTTAAAATACGACGAAAGATACTAGTAATATTATTTGAGATAATCTAGTTCTCGAGAAATAACGTTAAAGTTATATAAGAGGTTTTACTCGACATGTTTAATTAAATTTTCGTTAATTAAATGGGCTTTAATTATTTTGGATGAAATATTTAAGTTGTCGAGATTTTAGAACGAGAAAAGGTTTAGAGAGGATTGACGGAATTTGGTTGACATTTTAATTAATCTTTTGTCAATTAAAATACTTTGATTATTCCGGATGAAATAACCAACTTGTCAAGCCGAGAGAAGTTTTGACGAAGATTGAGTGATGTTTTTAATTAACCTTTCGTTAATTGAATATTTTAATTACTTCGGATGAAATAATTAATTGTCACGATTTAGAGTGTTTACGTGAAAAATAGAGTCAATGCTCGATTTGCCGGTTCCTGTAGACGTCGTTCTTTGTAGACATGTAGTCAAGACAGATTTCATAGTCGATGGGAGTTTGTCTCATCCATAGTGTCATGCCTTTCTGGCGCTTACATATAATTATTTACTAATCCTACTTCTATGTTAATTATTACCTACCGACTCACCTTCCTTAACCTACGTGAGTATAATACTTGTGGACATAGAAGATTTTCATTTTATAAAGGTATGAAATGAGTCCTAATTTAGCTACGGGAGAGCAAAGATTATCATGATCAATGTCTTCCTTTTGATTTTATTCTTGATAACCAATCTAATGATGTTTCTAGGTGTGACACTAATTTCTCAAGCTTATTTTCAAGAACTTATTATGCTATCATATATTATCACATATTTAATCAACACTTAACATACTAAGATTTAAATATTCTATGCGCTTGAATAATTCTAATAAATTAAGATCGTACCTTTGCCTATGATATTTCCACTTGAATTACTTACGAGAATAGCATTGCCTCCATTGTATCCTTTGTATGTAGACACTATCTTTTGATAACTTATCATGAGTAAGGAGCATACATAATCTTCAATTCACTTGTCGAGTTCCAAAAATTATCTCCAAACATACTTAAATATAAGAATTTAAACATTTAGTCCTCAATATCAAATGGGTCTGAAATCATTAGTGTCAAACATCCTTTGCATATTTTGCATTTGATTTGGATGTATATATGGTGGATACATTCCCCATTGAATGTAGTTTGGTTGTTGTGAATAATTCCACATCGTGGGAAATGCATTGGAGTAATTTTATCTATCTTGATTTCTCTTAGGTTGTGGAGTTTTAGACCGAGTGTGAGAATAATTAGTTCTTTTTGGAGGAGGAGTTTTTGATCTCATTTCAAGTTTAGTAAATCCGACTCCGAGTTTTAAGGAAGGTTTATAAAAACTTTTTACTTCATCGTCGCTGCTGTACGGGTACTTTTAACTATTGTTTATAAGTATATATTTAGGTTTTGGGCTTGAATTTAATTCTACTAATTTTTCTTTAGGTTCAAGCTCTAGTAATTTTACAAAATTTACTTGTTTAGTCTCACTTGTTGATGTTCGGTTGAATTAAATCCTAGACTCGATTTGTTGTCTCGAATGGGCTTTGAAGAACTTAACTTTTTCTTAAGTGATGATGAGTGCTTTATTAAATTGATTAATGCTTAGATATTTCCTCTTTTAAGTTTTCCATTTCATATTTTTATGCGTCTTGAACATATTTTTACATTCTTCATTGGTTTCTTGACCTTTTTCTAATTTTAGATCATTTTTTTTCAATTTTCGAGCTACTTCATTATAGACGATTTTTATTAGTTTTAGTGGATTTTAATTTTAGCCATGACTTTTAGTCCTATTTTGCATAGTTGATTATATTCACTATCTAAGTTTTTTTTTTTCTTTTAACGTCGATAAGTCTAATAAAAATTCAGTTTCGGAAAGTAAACCTCATTAGTATGCTTTGAGCCTCATAAGGACATTTTTTGTCTTTAGTCTTTTCTTTCTCATCTCATCGCTATCACTCCATGTTCCTCAACAAAGCTCTTTGATTATAGTTTCTTGGTGGTTTTGGACATTTTTCAATGAGATGATTTGGATCTCCACATCTGTAACACCCCCAAAATCTGATACGCAGCGGAAGATGAATGTCAGAATGTTTTGCAGAAGTTTGAAGAAACCAAAAAAAAAATTGAGGAGTATGTTAATACAAATATTCGCATAAAACAATGTTTATATTTGACGATCTTTATGTTTTAATAATAAATATAACTTCATACTATGTAAAAGTTTATGTAAACAAGTTATTTAGTCGTAAGTTTTCATACCGACGTCAAATCACTTAAGGTATGAATATAAAATTATAAAGCATTAAGAATGATCAAAGAAAATATTTTTTCATGCATACTAGTTTAATCAATTGCATAGACCCATGTAAGCTTGCTTACATCTCTACTAAACAAATGATTTCAAGTAAACACATACTTAATATATGACAAGTTTCATTAGTGAATAAGACAAAATAAGATTAACCATAAATGAAAACAATCTTTCCATATCATTCCAAATTTAGCAAATCTTTCTATTTTAATGTTAAAAATATTTTGCTTCTAGATGCTTGTACTAAATTAAATATTTAAGTACAATTAGGAGGTTTTGTAAAGATTTTTGGTTAACCAAAAAATGAGAAAAAAAACAGTTATGGCAGGCCACGGATCCACCAAATACAAAGTCGGATCCGTCGTTGAAGGATCCTTTGATCCGTCGCATCCTTATTTGAATTCAATTTTCTATTTCTATAAATAGTAGCCATATGTTTTCATCTCAAATAAACCCTCTTAAATCTCTTTCAAACTTCTCTCTAGCATATTTAGTTTAGCATTTACATACATTCATTCTTTATTCATTATACTTGTTCTATAATCGATTACAAATGATCCATTCATTTCCACTCTCAAGTGAAGAACACAAAGAAGATCTCCAAGCTTCAAGTGTTATTAGTTTAGTTTAGTTGTGTCATCACTTTGTTGTGATATTTATCCACCATCATCTATTTGCTTGTGTAATAATTGTTGTGTGGTTGGTTAGTATTTTAGGCCTTAAAGTACATAGTGAAGTTTAGGTTGGTTCTACCTCAAAGTAGGGCTCGATATTTATCTTTGTACCAGAAAAAGTGTAAGCGACGTTGTACGGTTTTCTCCGCCTAAAGGGAGCTTGTTGACATAGTGAAAAGAACTCTCGAGTTGGGTACTCGGGGAGTGGAGTAGGGCTAAGAGGAGATTCGTAGCCGAACCACTATAAATCATAGTGTCTTTGGTTTGATCTTTCCTCTCTTTACTTACTTACATATTGCATTCATTCATTTGTTTATTGCATTACTATCATATACATACTTGTATATCTATTATGTTCACATATGGAAACAAATCTAAGTTTTAATTTTAAAATAGAAAAAACTATTCAACCCCTCTTTCTAGTTTTCCAAGATTGGTACCAAAGCAGTTTCACCAAGATTTTTAAAGTTTATTGGATTTTAAAACTTGAATCGATCTATGTATTTTGAAAATTACAAATAATTACAATCTATGCAAAGACTACCACTATTTAAAAGTGACGGTTTTATTTATTAGAAAAATAAATTTGAAACTTATGTGACATCAAAAATCTAGATCTTTGGCATACTATCACTAATGGTGATTTTTCACTAGTTCTCAAAAACGCGACTACTCAAGCTCTTGAGGTAGTTCTTTTTGAGAATCAAGATGACGCTCTTAAAAAGAAACTTGCTAAAAATAATGAGGCTAAAATGGTTCTTTATAATGCATTACCTAAAAAGGAATATGAAAAAAAAAATATGTGTAAAACGGCTAAAGAAATTTTGGCAATCGTTGTTAATCACACATCAAGGTAATAGCCAAGTCAAGATAATTAATTTGATCTTTTTGTTCAACAATATGAACAATTTACTATCTTTGAAGGATAATCTATTAATGGCGGATTTGCTAGATTTAACACTATTATTACTAGTCTTAAAGCTCTTGATGAAGTTTCTTAGGGCACTTTAACCGAAATGGAGATCAAAGGTCAGGATAATTGAATAATCGAAATATTTATCATCACTAGCTCTAGACGAACTAATCGGTAATCTATAAGTACACGAGGTAATCAAGGAAAATGATTCCGAGGTTTACAAACGCAAAAAGGAAAGGGTCAAGTCCATTGCCTTAAAAGTTATGAAATAGTGTATTGATGATGAAAGTTCGACATACGGGATTGAAGACGAAAAATATTCTATGGTTGTAAGGGACTTCAAGAAGTTCTTTAGAAGAAAAGTTAGATTCGTTAGACAACCATGTAACGAGAAGAAGTAATTCCAGAAAAGGGAGGTGTAGTTGGCACCGTAATGTCCCCGGTGGTCCACTATGGCAAGCTGTGAGGATGTCGACAGCTTCTTGGCCCGAAACACATCGTCGGATCATGGGCATCTTTGTAGATTGTGGGCCAATAAAATCCGGAGTCAAAAACCTTTTTGGCGGTGTAGTTGGCACCGTAATGTCCCCCGGTGGGTCCCCATATGGACAAGCTGTTGAGGGATGTGACATCTTCTTGGCCCGAAACACATCGCCGGATCACTTGATCTGCACAGGTTTTGAATAGAAAAGGGATCGTATAATCCTAAAAATAGTGTTTGGTTTCTTTGAATAATTTTGTTTTTCTGATGAGGTTGGCAATCCTTTTAACAATAAAATTTCCCCGGTGGTCAATTTTGCATAATCGGCAAACACGGGTACTTGGTTACCACGAGAAAGTCACCATATTAAGTGTCTCGAGAGGAAAATTTTTGTTAATTTTCTTTGGATCGAGAACATTTTCATACGGGTTTTCTAATCGGGAAAGATGATCGGCTGCGTAGTTATCGGCTCCCTTCGTATCAATTACTTTAATATCGAATTCCTGAAGAAGGAGAACCCATCGTAGCAATCTTGCTTTGGCATCTTTTTTAGCAAATAGGTACTTAAGGGCGGAATGGTCCGTATACACTATGCTTTTATTCATGATGAGGTATGACCAGAATTTTTCGAAAGCGTACACCACAACTAACATTTCCTTTTCTGTTGTGGTGTAGTTTGATTCTGCCTCGGTCATTGTTTTGCTTGCATAATGTATAGGCCTAAAGTGTTTCTCAATTCGTTGCCCTAGAACCGCACTTATGGCATAGTCGCTTGCATCGCACATAAGCTCGAAGGGCTGGTCCCAGTTGGGGGCAGAATTCTAGAATTGGAGCTTTGTTGTTTCTTCTTTAGGTCTGAAGCTTAAATGATTCCTAGGAGAAATAAAAGGAGTGCTTTTCTCAAGGAGATGTGTCATGGGTCGAGAAATCTTTGAAAAGTCCTTGATGGAATCTACTGAGTAAAATAACCTGCATGTCGAGAAACTCCTAACACCCTTAACAGTAGTTGGGTGAGGTAATTTAGCAATGACGTCTATTTTGGCTTTGTCGACTTCTATTCCTTTCTTTGAAATTTTATGTCCAAGTACGATGCCTTCTTTTACCATAAAATGGCTTTTTTCCCAATTTAGAGCCAAATTAGTGTCTTCACACTGTTTAAGCATCTTTTCTAAATTGGGAAAGGCATTGTAGAAGAAAGAATTCCAAAAACTAAAATGTACATCATGAAAACTTCCATTGTCTTTTAAATCATTTCATGAAATATGGCCTAATAATTTACCCTCTGGAAACATGGCCTGGTGCATTGCATAAGCCAAAGGCATTACGGCTGGTAAGCAAAACTAAAACGTTCGTATCAATGGTGTGTGAATGTGGTTTTTTCCTGATCTTTCGGATCGATTGGTATTTGAAAATAACCCGAGAAACCATCGAGGAAACAATAGTATTCATTTCCTGCGAGTCTCTCAAGCATTTGATCCATAAACGGCAAAGGGAAATGGTCTTTCCGGGTGGTAGCTCGGTTTCAACTTACGATAATCAATACAAACTCTCTATCCCGTTACAAGTCTAGTTGGTACCAACTCATTTCATCATGGTCACTACGGTCATACCTCCTTCCTTTGGCTCAGTGCACTGAGGCATCACCCCAAGGGGACTATTCGAGATTGGTAGATCAATCCAGCTTAAGGATTTTTTCAACCTATTTCTTTATGGACATCATGGATCTTTGGATTAACCCTTCTCTAATGTTGGACCGCTGGTTCGTAGTCCTCTTCCATTAGAATTTTATAAGAACAAAATTCAGGATTAATTTTAAAATTTACCCTTTATGTCGGAGAGTTTCCAAGCAATTGCTTGCTTTCGGGACTTTAGAACCTTTATGAGAGCGGTCTTTTCATCGATACTCAAATCTTTGGCAATTATGACCGGAAACTTGTTGTTGTCTTCCAAAAATGCATATTCGCGATGAGGCGGTAAGTCCTTAAGTTCGACCTCAGGATGTTTATCCTATTAAAAGATTTGCTGTTTTTGCTTCACACAGTTTAAGTCCTTTCTGATTTCTGGCAAATAATTTCCTTGGTTCGGAGGTGATGAAGGATCACTATTAAGGAGTGCTTCGAGAATAAAAATGTCCCTTTCTGGGTCATAATAGGATTCATCAATTTCCGGTAAAGTTAGATCGTCGGCTAGAGCAAGAAAAGCATCATCTTCTTCTAGAAGTAGAAATCACTATCCCCGAAAGGATAATGAGAGTCAGATGAAGAATTTGAAACTATCAGGTCATATACGGGAGTGGGATTGCCACTGGCGATCACGTCTGAAAATCCTAGAACTTCCTGAGGAAAGATTACTCATACAAGCTAATTCAACAACGTCTATTCGGTTCGCCGTCATATCACTATAATTAACCGAGTATCTTAAAGTTTGATCAAGATTATAAGTAATGGCCTCATTGTCTACTCGAAGGGTTCAAATTCCACTTAGTTTTTACGTCTATCAAGCAACACTGTGTCTTAAGAAAAAAATAAAAAAAACCCCCCCCACCTCGCCGAGAATTAGAGGTACCATGAGGGTCTAGTTCAAAATCTATCTATCACGAAGTCGGCTGGATAACTTGGAATTACACACATATTTAACGTTGACATTCTTTAGCAATACCGATTGGTGGGAGAGCGAACGGTGCACGCTAGTTCTAGGTGTCATGCAGTCGAGTGCCAGGTGTGGAAGGTTAGCTTTTCCACACGGAAAATGGCATGAGATTTATGCTTGCGCCTAAGATCGGCCAAGGCTAAGCTCTCATCATTCCAGTAAAAATTTAATGGAATTAGGGAATCTGCCGAGGTCACAAAGTTTTTCAAGTAATTGTTAAGTATGTCCACCGAGCAATGTTAGTTCTAGGGATCTCACTAAGGCTTTTCTTTATTCCGATTTAGGCTTTAAGAGTTAAAGCATAACCTTAGGCGATTAGAGTCAAAGCATCTTGAAACTAATTTCGAAACTTAATATCTTTGAATTTTTGTAGGAATTTCTCTTTTTGTTTGTCAGAGTTTTCACCGGCGACTGTCATCATTTCGCTTGAAGGTTAAGGATATTGAACGGTTTTGGGTTAGGCATCGGTGCACTAACTGGAGCATTAACTGGCTCAGAAACTGGATTTTGGTTTTCAACTGGGACACAGAGGTTGGATGTCTTCGGTAATTCCGTTATTTGTAGGAATAACCGGTGACATTTGTCACTCGGTTATAGTTCTGCTACACTAGGAGAGATGTAGGAATATGTTATAGGACTTGATAAACTATACCACTTCTGGTAGTAATACCCTTCAAGTCTTCATTCGGGTTAGTAACCGTGTTACTTGGAAGAGAACCTGAACTCGAAGACGAAGCGGTATTGGAATTTTTCGAATTAGGAAACCGGTTTTTTAATTTTTGTCATCTGGTTTTGTAAACCTTGGCCTTGATTTTGCATATTCTTCAATATTGCATCATTAGCTTTGACATAATTCTCAAAAATACGGTCTTTTGAAAACCTCCTTGCATTTGCGGTTAGCAGAAGCATGATAAGGTTGAGCTTGGGTAAAATTGGTTGGTTGCTAGTCGGAAGGTTGATTCACTGTCTGGTAAAAAGTTAATTTCCACGGTTTTGATTGAAATTGGTTCTTCGATTTTAGTTGAAATTATTCCCTTGATTCTGATTGAAACGGTTTTGATTGTTTTGAATTGGATGAAAACCAGGAGGTCGGATTTGATTTGCAACCATCGGAGGTCTAGAATTGGTATTTCCTTGATTGAAATTTGTTGCAGCAGCTTGTGAAACGTACTCTTGAATGTTGTCTCGATTGCCATCGGTGGCTGGACAATTTCTATAAGAATGAGCACCTCCACAAGTTACACAACTCTGCTCGACCGCTTTTACGGGTGCGGGAGCTTGGGCTTTTTGTTTGTCGATAAGCATAGTCTTCATCATATTCTTAAGTTCAGAAACTTCGGTTGTAAGAGCAGCAACATCTGGTGAAATTCTGGGAGTAGATGAATTCGAACTCACTTTGGCAATGACTGCCTTGTTTTGTGAATTACGAACCTTGGATTTACTCTCGATAATTCTCAAGCATTCACGAGGCATCTTATCCAAAAAGTTTCCACCCGCAGCAGAATTCAACGAATCTTGATCATTAGCATTCAAAGCATTGTAAAACGTATCTAATTGATGTAATTCTGAAAATCCGTGATGTGGGCATGCTCGAAGAAGGTCATTAAATCGATCCCAAGCCTCGTAAAACGATTCGTCAAATCTTTGTTGAAATCTCGTGATTTCGTTACGAAGATTTGTCGTTTTTGAAGGAGGAAAAAATTGATTAATGAATTTTGAAACAAGTTCACCTCATGTCAAAATTGATCGAGGAGGTTCTTTTTCTAGCCAAATCCGGGCTGAACCTTCAAGAGAAAATGGAAAAAGCATAAGCTTAATTGACGTGCTCGGGATATCCGGGAATCTCATCGTTGAGGTGATTTTATTGAAATAACGGATGTGAGCATGTGGATCCTCTTTATCATGTCCGAAAAACTGTTTGTTTTGAACAAGATTGATCAAACCATGCTTTAACTCAAAATTAGCATTGATTTCAGGAATTACAATTGCATCCTCGTACCCCTCGGTGGGTGCTTGGAGCAATTGTGCCATAGTCCGGTTATCAGCCATCGGAACTAGGGGAGGATTAACAAAAGGTTCTTCTAAATGAAATGGTTGAACAACAGCCGGTTGGGCTTGTTGTTGACGGTTACGGTTGCGGGTTTGAGAACGAGTGCGCATGCACAAAGTAGAAAAAGAAAATTTAAACTAATTTTTTTTAACAAACTATTTTAACGGATAACGAGATAGACAACTTAAACCAAATAATCAAATTTACTTCACGGTAGCTCTTAAAAATTTTACTTTTTAAGGTGAGCCGTATTTCGTAAATGACACAAATGACAAGTTTTTAAATCTTTGATTCGAGTTGGGAACTTACTAATGGATAATACCTCAATTGAAGGTATTATTTGTTGGTGTTCTTTTACCAACTTTGTTTATTTATTTTTTTATTATGGACAATTTTTTATATTTTTGATTTTTTTTATTTTTATATGATAATTATACTAAAAGAAAAGAAAAATATTTTTTACTTTTTATATTTTTAATTTTTTTTTAATTTTTGATTTTTTAACAAAAACAAAACTTTCAAAAATGAAAGGGTCTTCAAATCACGATCAACAAACTTCAAACGAGAGAATCTTAATCACAAATCCCCGGCAACGGCGCCAAAAATTGATTCGTCAGAATCTATATATACGTAATAATAAAATATATAATATGATGGAAAATTACCAAACTACCCTTGAGGACAAAGGTAAAAAGGAAATTCTTCAAAATATATATAATATAATACGTATATAAACCGGGAAGTATGATTCCCGGGTCGTTATCCCCCAATGACTTGTGAAATTGAAACCACGTTTGAAGTTCGGACAATTATTTGAATTTGGAAACAATGATTGATTTGATTATCTACTTTTAAAAATTAAAATTAATAAATTCTAAGAATTAAGCTTAAAAACAAATAATGGGAAACCAAAATTTAACTAAAAACGCAAAACGGGACCCCTAAACGGAGGTCAAAAACCCTAAATTGCTAAAATTAAACCTAACTTAAATTTTTTCCTTTTAAATGAACTCTATTTGACTAATAAGTAAGTTTAAAGAAAACTAGAACAAAAACGGAGTTAAAATGAGCGTTAAAACACAAAAAACGAGAACGGGAACGAATCCCGTTCTTTAAAAAACGAAATTTTGCAAATTAGACCCTACGAAAGCAAAACTAATTTTTCTATGAACTTTATGATAAAAGAAAATTTTCTAAAAAAGATTTATATTTTTTTGATTATTTTTCTATTTTTTATGATTTTTTAAAGTTTTTAATGAAAATAAATGTTTAAAAATACTAAACGAACTATAAAAATTCTAGAAAAATTATAGAAAATAGCTTATACTAATTAAAATCTAGGAAAAATAAGCTTTTAAACACAGCTTATCAAATAAGCCACGAAATAAGCTATAACAGCTTATAAGGCTTTTAAGTGGGAGAAAACGTGTATAAAAGATAAATGTTGCATGTTTATAACGAAAAAGACCAAAGGAGCAGTTGGGGTGGGAGTAGGTGTGTGTGTGTTATAAAGGTTGAGAGTGTTGAGGTCGGGGGTTCGAGTCTTGCTCACCCCCGACTTCTACTTTCCCCTTTTTTTTAAAAAAACTTATAAAAGCAAAGTTGTTAACAAGCTAAAAATAAGCATTTTTAATAAAAGCAACTTTGTATGAAAAGCATGTCTTTAAATTAGATCGTTAAACAGTTGAAAAGTAAACAGTTATTAGAAAGCTCATTTTTTTGGATTTTTCTTAAGCTAATAATCTAAAAAGCCTACTATAAGCTAGATTATGCTACTATTAAGCCAATTATAACCTAAAAAGCTAATTGAACAAGAATAAGCACACAGAATAGCTATGTGCTAAGTAATTTCAAACTATGAAGAAACATTATGCAAAACACTTAAAACCAAACAAGCCTTAAGGGCACTTTGAGCTTAGAAATAAGCTAGCAAATAAGCACCTTATGAAGTGATGAAACTTGGTTTTTTCTAAAACCTGGCTTATAAACTTCTACTAGATAATGCTTTTTTCAAATAGAGCTAAGAGCAAAAAGAGCTTATTTAAAAAGAGTTTGTGAACACAGACTTATCAAGTATGAAAACGATGACTTTTGGTTTGAAAAACTTAAATGAAAAAAAAGCCCCCCTTTTTTTTAACTTTGAGCTTAAAAAATAATTGACTAAAAGAGCTTTTTAATGAAATCTATTTTTAAACAGATCAATACCTTTTACCTCTAATTTCTACTTTAAAATCCAAAAATCAATTCCTAATTATATAAATTTACCTTCTGAAATTTTGATTTATGAAAAAGGACAGTTATCAGCTTATGCTGCTGATACACTATGTCAAAAATGCTACACTCAAACTGCTACAATCAGACCTAAAATTCCATTCTCAACATATGTAAATCTTAAAACTAAAAGACAAATTAAAACTAAACTATTACATATTACTAGCAATGATTTAAGCTTGTAGATGCACATTTAGACTTGACAGATGGAAATTCCTATATAAATCTAACCTATGAAAACTCAATTAACTAAACCTTAGCTTATTAAAATTTCTTAAACAAATACAATCAGAGATTAAATCATTCCACAAATTAAAAGCCAAAGAGGCCTTCGAGGCAGTACTAACTTTGTAGTTTAGTATGCTATGCCAACACACATTATTTTCATAGATAGAAGTTCATTTTAGCTTCATGAGTAAGAGTTTAATGATCAATTGCTTACCACCGATATAAAACAGCTACTATGACAATCCTAATAGCAAACACTAAGTAAATAATTGACAGTTTAATTAAGCTAGGAAGCTAAGATTACTATATTTTGGAATTTTTAATGATTTTTAGATAATAAATTAAACAAGGCTAAGATCTAAGCTTCATAAACTGAAAACAGATGATCAAACATAACTAATGAGTATACTAGGATAGATAAAAGCACAAATAAGCAAGTATTAAGCTAAAAATTAGCAGATGCAAGATTTAAGCTAAATTACTTGAAATTAAAAGAGAATTTACCTCTGCCTTAGCTAAACAAAGGCATTAATAAGCTCAAATGAGCAATCTACAAGCTTTCTGCTCTATTGTTAATAAGAATATTAAAACCAGTATAATTCCTATGAACTCTTCCCTTTCTAGTTCATCATCCAAAAGCTCCAAGTCCAATTAAGCAAATATACTTAAGCTGGTTTTAGAGTTTAAGTATGTTAAAACTTATTATAACTCAATTACAAGCTTAGAGACTTGTAAGTGCTTATGAGGGCTTGTTGTGAGCTTATGAAATAATAACATAATATTTGAAGAGGATTAAGAGCTTATAAGAGAAAATAGCTTATAAAACTTTAAATTTTGATTTTATTAATAACTGAAAGAGATTACAATACTTTGGAAAACGAATTACAAAAGCTTAAATGAAAATAACATTTTTAACTAAACATTACAAAAGAGCTTATTAAACCAAAATTTTGCAGGAAAAGAAGATTGCTAAAAAGATATCTTGTGTGAAGGTGAGGGAGTCCTTTTATAGCCACCAAAGGGGGGTAAAGGGAATGCCTTACTAGGATCCTAAATCAGTTTACTCGCTTTCCCAATCTTTATCGTACATTCCTTCCAATGATTGTGAGAACTACTCTTGGCCATTCTAGTTAGATCACTTCTTTGCTTTCAAGGATTGCCAACGTGGCAATCACGTGATTTTGGACAGGTTTGTGCTTCTTCTTGTGAAGTACTCAAGTGTATAAGCTTTATTTCGTTGTGCTTCTTTCATGTCCAACGTTGTCTTTTTTCTTGGGTCTGGGTCTCCACCAATTAAGAGGGCTTGGTGACGTATAAACTCCTGCCAAAGGTTTTCCTTAACCTTGAATTACCAAAGCCTAACATCAATTGTTAATTGCCCATTTATTTAGAATCGAGGTTTAACAGGGCGATGGATGTGTAGAATTAACAATAACTAAATTCCCACGTTTTTACTCTTTTATAAAAGGGTGCGTTTGATTTCGTTGACCCAGGGTTTAACCTTGGGCTTATGAAGGGATTTTGGGTCGGGTGTTGGATTGGGCTTGGGCTTGGTTTAGTTATAAACGGTTAACGGGTGTTAACTCTTATAATTATAAGAGTTAACACCGTTAGGGTTTAAGGATTATTTTTGCAATTTTGGTAAATATGAGGGACTAATTTGGTAATTTTGGATTTTGTCTTTTTGTGTTGACCACTGTTGACCATGAGTTAACTTTTTTTGACCTTTGATAGCATTCTCCCGGCTTTTTGCGTGCTCTTCCGTTCCCGTGTTCGTGTTTGCTCGGTTTTAACCGTTTTCTTAAGATTTTTGCAATATCCACACCTACACAATCACAAAGACAAAACAAGCAATATTCAAGCATTTAAAGCACAATTTTGTCTTTTTATGGCCATTTTTGATATAAAACGGATATGTGTTTTCAAACATATCAGCATCTTCTTGGGCAGCTCTGGCAGCATCTCTAATCATCACATACAGATCATCCGCACGTGGTATAGAAGTTGAGGGAATAGGAGGCTCCTCTCAAAATCTCAATCCCTCGGGTATCTGTGGCCTAACCTGAGCCTCCATTCAGCTCAAACGCTTACCACGACTACACTTGCCAACGTAATGTTCCTCGAATTGCTACTTAAACCCTTATAAATATATCATATTAGAATAGTTAAAGTTAATGCATCTAATCTTCATGACTGTTTACGATGCGAAGATCATTTTCTTTGAACTTGTTCCTTATCTTGAACTCAGTGGTGTACCTTTCAAACATTTGTTTTTCTAGTTTAGTTGTCAATACTATATGAATGACATCAAGTCACTAGGTCCTGAGGACCGGGTGGAACACAACTAGAATTATCATCAAGAAGAGTTCGTGTAGACGAACTTTCTCCCACATGAAAATTTTGATCAAACTGAAACAATGGTGGTGGTGGCTCATCTGGGTCACTAACCTCTGAATTATTCTCTTCATCATCAACCTCCATTTCCTCTTCCTCATCGTCACCTTCTTCTGGATCCTCTTCTGGATCTTCCTCATCATCAACCTCCATTTCCTCTTCCTCATCGTCACCTTCTTCTGGATCCTCTTCGTCATCTTCTTCTTCTTCTGGATCCTCTTCTGGATCCTCTTCCAACCAACCATTATTATTATTTGGGATTTGCCCACCGACCCATAGCTGACCAAATCCGACAGGAGCTGCAGGGGCTTGACCCAGAATGGGTTCTTCTTCAGGAATGTTCTGATCGTCGTTTTGAGGAGGTAAGTTTTCCATGATAATCTGTCATCACGGAAAATAAATACGTATAAGGTCACAAATATAAATAAAATTTATGCATCATATGAATGAATGAATGCGATATGCAAAATACGGATAAATGAATGCAATATACCTTGCAATGAATATGATAAATTAATATTGATTTATTTAAACATATAAATGATTTAATAATGATTTATTTAAGCATGTAATTAAATATAAAATTTTAATACAAAGTTTAATAATCGAAGTATATCTCAATATAGATTATAGTATTTATTTAATAAATACTAAGCAATGATGTATTCGTAAGGAAAGAATGCTAAAATGGTAATCACTTATGATGACTTGAGCGGGAACCACGAGGAGTATTTTGAGCACAAAAATTAGAAAAATAAAGTTATAGTTTAGGTTTTTTGAAAAATGACCTAGTTCTCTATAACATATGGCTCTGATACCAATCTTTAACACCCCCAAATTTATAACAACATTCGGGTCCAACAATGGGATGTTAATAATAAGTACAATAGTCATATTTTATATAGAACGACTCGAAAAGAGATGTTATCAAAACATGTTCCATTCTAAAAGATAAGTTTCAGAGTACAGCGTTGTCCCAACCATACATAAACATATCATACGTGTTTTAACAAAAGATAAAAACATTGTTCGAGGGAAGGAATTTATATGATTTATCAAAAGACATTTTTATGCGCAACTTCCTTTTCTTTGTTCCAGCTCCGAATCTTTAGCCTTGATTACCTGAGATAAGACATGCTAAAAAGTCAACGAAACGTTGAGTGAATCCATAGAGTTTGTATAAATAAAAGATAGAACACAAGCATAATTCATCAAGTGACTTGTTGTACGGACAAGCCATATATCAAATTCTATATCATTGAGCTCATGACACCGAAACTTGTCAACAAACGCATAACTTTGTATGCAAACACATTGACCAATACTACGTATTATTGCCTCATACCTATGATTCTCAATACAAATCGTCCGTTAAAAAGGTGCTCGAAAGAATTCGATTTAAACCTCGGACGGGGTTGTCAAACCCAATAGATCTATTAAATGCACTAGCACTCACCCATTATAGGCAATTGACGGTTCATGAAATTAGGGACTTTGGCAAAAGCTACTCAATAACAATAGCACATAATCGGGTCCAGCATACCAAAAATAACTTGTGTTCAAATTTTAAAAGCAAGCATGTATCTCCCTCATGGGGGTTTAATGAAACATTTAATTAGTAAAGGAGAGGCTATGAACTCACTGTATGTAGATGATCGAATAAGAAACCAAGTATTAGAAGATGACTCCAAAGATTAGCCGTGACCTATAAAGCAAGTCGCGACTTAGAATGATACATCATATCATTATAATAGGATAGTTATATAATACTAGTTAATAAAATCCGAAACAAGGAACAATATTGCACCGAGATTAAACCAAAGTGTTTTTAAGAGGTTAATTGATTTCTAAGCTGGGGTCAAACTAAAATAAACATCTACTAAGTCTCGTCTCTTAATTCCTATCTCAATCGGATGTGGTCATACTTTTCATTTTTCCAATCCTATACGTAAAAGTCAATTCTCTTATTTTAGTCATTTTCAAGAGAGCATAAATCCTAAACCGTAAAAGATATGGACATGACGCTTTCACCCCTGCAAAGGCCTTAAAGTCTACTTTCCAGAACATTAAGCCTCAAACTCCAAATGTTTACCAATTTTTAGAAAAGGACAATTTACTATCGCTAACTCAAAACAGAAAACTACCGTTTGCAGAATTTAGCCATGATCACCGGACCATATCTCTCATTCTATAAAAGATATAAAGGTGAGATTTTCATCCTTGGAAAACCACATGAATCTAGTTTTCAAAACATTAATCCAATTATTCAATTCATTTATCAATCAACAAGAATTCAACTTTTACTAACCGAAGGTCAAACCAGATTATTAACTGAATTTCTTAGTTTTGCCGTTTTAGTCATAAATTCTAAACTAAAATAGCAATGATTGTGAGGCCAAATGCTGGAGCTTCTATAAGATGGCTAGCATTGACCCAAGCTTTAAAACCTAAACTTTTAGTTCAAAAACCCTTACATTGACATGCTTTCTAATCGAAGGTCCAGAATTGACCCATGATCATATTTTGACCATATCTATCTCATACAGTGGAATTCATTGAGCTTCCAACTATCTCATGATGCCAAGACCTATATCTATTCACCCATAAAATTATATTACAGGCTCCAGGCCAAAATTTTGGAGAACAAGCTCCGTTTACCTGCTGTCCCAAAATAGCCCGCAAAATCCTATTCTAAATCAACCAATAACACATCTAAATCTTCAATTGAGCCATCACAAGGCCAAGATCACATTCAATGAATCTATCCCATACCATTATGCCTCCACAGTACACAAATCTTACCAAGATAAATTTAAATAAATTTACTTGCATGATCATAAAAGTAATAAACACAATAAACATGAATATCACTAGAAAATTAAAACAACAAGTTAGGGTTTTAAGAAAGTACTTTTAACTTACAATAGGATGGTTTTAAAAGATCAAACACAACCCTAGAGGGGTTATGTTTTGCTGCCGAAATCCAAACACCAAACCCAAAAACCTTAACTTGATTATCTTGCCTCAATCTTGATCACAATCACTCCTAATTCAACCCTTGATAATCCTAGAGCCCTTAATCAATTAAAAACCCTAAATCTTGATGATCTTCAAAACCTTTATTTTCTTTAAAACACTTGCATGTTGGTTTTTATGGATGAGAGATGGTTAGGGTTTGTTGTAGTAGTGATTTAAGGTTGAATGGAGGAGATTTGGTGGGGATTTAAGATTGATGATGGTGGGTTTGGGGCTGTTTGCCATTGACAGGAGGGAGGAGAGGGACAAGGAATATAGATGGTTTTCTATTATTTAGGAATTTTGTGTTTAAATAAGGGTGTGAGTGTTTATATACAAGATAAGTGTTGGTTATCAAAATTTATAAAAAGGGTGTGTGGGTTATGTTGCTCGTCCAGTTATTAGAAGAGGGGAGGGAGTGGGCTTTGGCCCATTCCCACTTAACTATTAATACCTATTATTCTCGGGCCCTAAGACCTTTCTTAGCCCGATAATTTTTCCTAAAACACGATTTTCGTCAAGGTGCAATATAAAACACGAGGAAAACGTAAAATACAAAAATAAAAATAATTTGGCACTCAAGGCCCGAATACGGAGTCATTGGTTTCTCGATTGATAAAAACGGATAATTTAAATTGATTAAGAAAATGAAATGAATGATTAAAATTTAAGATTTAATTATAAATTTAAATTAAGTAGTGACCTTAATTATGGGGTTTTACCACCCAGGACAAATCCACTCGTTGTTATAGCAAAGTGCTGTTTATGATTACAAAAGGTGTATTATGAGAATAAGGGAATAGTACGGACTGAGATGGAGCAGTTACTGGAACATTACCCAAACAAGGTCATTAGTAATGAATGAAGTATCGGTAAGCACCTGAAGAGGTTAAAGATGAAAAAGAATGTTAAAGATAAAGGGTGAAAAAAAAGCAGCCCTCTTGAATAACATTAGGTATTAGAATCCGGTTCACTACATATGCTGTTAGAATTCACATGTTGATTGTGGACATTGTAGACTGACATCATGGACACAAACTGATACAGTGCCACTCCCTCCTAGCCACTTGACAGTAGCTTCTCAATAAGATTTATGTTTCATTTTTCACGATGACTATACACGTTATTATATTGACTTTATCACTCGAAGTTAGTTGATATTGAAAAGGGAACAGTTCGTACAGCCTCTTTCCCTAAACCAAAATGCAAATTGAGTCAAGAGCTAAGAGATCATCCAATTAATTCATTAGTGACACCTATTCCACATTTAATTGTTCTTTACCAATGTGAAAACAAGGGTTATCATAAAGGTCCTAACATTATCATTGTGGTATTGTCAGAAAACATATCGCAGTGACATGTGACACTAATGTGTTCACACCATGAGATGAAATCCAGCTTGAGCTAACATCAAACAAGCTCATGGTAGGTGACTTGTGAATGGATCAAACTTGTGACACTGGGCATCGATTCAGTCCAGATTATGAATTGACGGAGGATGAATTTTGATAAAAGCTTTTTAAAAAACTCTCGATGTGTTACCAAAAATGCTTTTATTAGTGACATGTCGATTGATTTTCAATCAATTTTATCATCGTTATCGGTAAGATTGAAACTCACTGATTCTCTCATACCGTCTATTAGTAGCAATTACTATTAGTGAGATAGCCTGTGCTTTGAGGTTGTCCTTAGGTAAAGAGATACTAGCAAAGTACTGTGATATTTAATGCATCTGCGTTAGAGGATTAACACTTTGAGATGGAAACCCTATCAAAGGAGGTTCTTATAATGAATTACTAATCACAGGTAAATATTTGTACAGTTAAAACGGTCCTCAGGACCGAAGGCTTAATGCCACACAACTCTGATGAATGACAAAGCCCAATATTCGATACCTAGCTTTATTGCTATGTTTTATTTCAGGATCTACTTAATGATGGAGATGTAGATTCCTCATTCCAGCTATTAGTCAAGTCATAGCAACATGCTCATCTCAAGTGACATTGGTCTAGCACTATAAACTGTAGTTTTGGGATGAGCAGTATTAACTGGCCTAGCAGTATTAAGTGGTCTTAGGCCAGTTTTCATTAAAACTACTCTTGGAACTATGTTCCTGTGAGCATTGGGGTGAGCCTTTTTATCAGAATAATTGTAATTCACCTTTGTATAATTATTCCCAGATTCCATCTTTTCCCTTTGATGGTAATTACAGTTAGCCTGCACATGGTCAAAACTTCCACAGACAAAACAAGCTTTATTGTACATCACAAAGTCACTTCCTAGTTGTTGGGACTTCTGATTATTCCAGTTTCTTTAATTTCCCCTAGGAGTTTGTGACCTGTACATTTCAGCATACTTAACTAGTTTTCTAACTAGTTTTTCTTGTTGTTGAGGTCTAACAAAATTTATGTTAATAACGGTAGAAAAAACAGTTTTCTTCTCTAACTTATCATTTGACACTAACTCCTCAACCAATGAGGCATCATGAGATTCCCTAACCTCATTAGAAGTATCTTTACTAACACTCTTACTAGTCTTAGGTCCATATCCTTCAAACTTGGGCTGTTAGAACTCCTCTAAACCAGAGTTGGACAAATCAAGGTTTGGGGGTGAAAATAATCCTGTAGGAGGAGGTGGAACAGCATTATAGCTTACAAACCCTAAACCCTTTCTAATTTTATCAGGTATTTGACTCCTTATTAATTTGTCTAGACTCTTAGAAGCAATATCAAATTTTTTAATTTTAAATTGATTGCTTTCTTTTTCTTGCTTAAGCTTTTCTAACTCACTTTTAAGCACACTAATTTCTAAGTCTTTATATGAGATATCTCTTTTTAGGAAAGCAAGTTGCTCACAAAAAATAACCTCATTCTTTTTGTAAAAGACAAGTTGCTCTTCTACAGAGGCTAACCTTCTTTTATAATTAGCTAAATTAAACTCAGATTTGTTAAACTCTGTCCTTAAATCATCAAGTCGAGTTTTGAGAGTTTCAAAGCTTTTTAGACAGGTTTTTGAACAAGTTTTTTCATTATGTACCTCAGAGTCTGAGAAAGCCATAAGAGCCATGTTTGTAAGGACTTCATCATCTGTCATATATCTCCAGTCAAAACCAGCTTCATCAATAGACAAAATGGCTTTAGAAGAAGTTTCTTCCATATTTATAGTCCTTCTAGAGTTGTCTTGATTCTTGTTCTTGCTATCTTGATTCCTAGATCCTTTGCATTCCCTAGCAAAGTATCCCATCTTGTGACAGTTGAAACACTCTACCTTGGACTTGTCATATCCAGCTGTGTCATTCCTATTGATAGTGATCTTTCTACCAGTTTTCTGAAAAAACCTTCTTGTCCTCATGCTCAGCAATGCTAACTGCCACTTTAAATCCACATCTTCTAAGTCATCATCATATATTTGTTCAAGGTCCTCATATACAAATTGAGACCCATTTGGTTGACTAGCCAAAAATGCATAAATAGTGTCATCACTTAAGTTAGCAGTACTAACTTGAGTACTAGCAGTGCTAACTTGAGTATTAGCAGTACTAACTCCATAAGTAGTATTAACTTCATTAGTACTGCTAGTAGATGACACAAAAGCCAATTTTTGAGAATTTGAGCTTGAGCTTGAGCTTGTAGTTCCTTTAACCTCTTATTCAACAATCTTAAAATTGTTGTAGAGATCATTAAAGCTCATTGTGTCTAGATCAGGTTTATCCCTCCAGACCACAACATAAGTATTCCATTAAGAAAGCAGACTTTTCAAAAATTTCAAATTGAGATCTTCTTGTGAAATATTTTAACCCAAGACAGCCAGTTGACTTACAATCTTCTGAAGCCTGTTAAAAATAGAGTCAAGAGACTCTGTGCTTGGAGCACTAAAGTTCTTATACATTTGCTTCAAAAGAGTCTTCTGAGTCTTCTTTGTGGCTTCATTGCCACCAAATCTTGTTTGTATAGCAGCAAACAAAGTCTTAGCATCCTTGTACTGATTAAATGTCATCAGATGTTCATTAGGAAGTGCCATCAGTATCATACTTCTTGCCTTCACATCATTCTTATTTTGAATCTTTTCATCAGCAGTTCAGGACCTGGTATTAGTGTAGTTGGGGTACCATTAGCATTTGTTGTTGTTTTGGCTGCAGGTTGGAATGAGTTTCCATTCTCTATGACATCCCATAGAGCATAGTCTTGTACTTGAAAGTATTGCTCAATCCTTAGTCTCCACATATCATATTTACCTTGTTTGAGAATGGGCAACTTTGCAATAGTAGTGGTTTGAGCAATTTCTAGATCCATCTCTTCCTTGTAAGTAGAGAGTTCTTCTTGTAAGTTTCTTCTAGATCAAAGTTTCATAACCCAAGCTCTGATACCACTTGTTGATCCCAACTTAAGATCGATTCCTTAGCTTGTAAAGGTTAAGTTACTTTAGATAGATCCAAAACAACTATGGTAGAAACTTTGTGAATACTAAAGAGTATGCGGAATCTACTCTTTAATATTTAAGAGAAAAGTAATGAAATAGTAAACTGTATGAACAATGATATTACTGAAAAGCTCCAATATTATTATTATCAATAATACAAATACTCTTTGTAGTACTAGGGTTTACAACCTTGAAGCTATATATCAAAATGTATATGAATGAGAGATATATAAACTACATGCCCTAGGGTCTCCTTTTATACACCAAGGAACCCTAATGGGCTTACAACGTGTTTTCTACTCATACTTAATCCTTCCTAATAATATCTCATACTATCCATTAGCAGTCAAAACAACTAACATTACTTATGGTCCTTTGAAAGAACTTGAACCCATAGCTTGATGTAAGGTTTAGTATCCTTGGAAAATCCAAATGCACTAAGACTTAAACTTTGAGTGTAATGATATAAACTCTGCGGAATCTAGTTTATACCACAAAAAGCATAAAGAAAAAGTATGTTTGAGACACATAATACAACCAAAACAATAATTCAAATTTAATATTAACACTCTTTTACAGTGTTAGTTTTACAACCTTGAAGCTAAGTAAACTATGAAAGACTGATATGAATGTTGAAAAAAATGAGATTGACCTAAAACCCATAAACCTAGGATCTCCTTTTTTACACCAATGAGTTCCTTTACAAGATAACTATACAAACTTCTAAACTTTTTACAAGATATTAAATATCTCTAACTAAAAAAGATAAACATTAAATAAGTCCCATACATATCACAAAAATGCCGTTTAACCCTTCATCATTCCTAATCTTCATGCAGCAGTGTTAACTTCTCTTCAGCAGTATTAAGTTAGTACTGGCAGTACTAACTGTAACAACCCGAGTTTCACGACGCGTATGACGATCGCAAATTCAATGTCATAATATTTATTTTATAAGATCGTGTGAGCGAACGTCGACATTTAAAATTTTATTTGTCGTAAATAATTATTTTTGTATTTTATTACGAATAATATTGAGAAATTTTTGATTAATTTTTTATTTTTGACGTTTCGCGAGTCACCGTTTGACCGCGTGTTCGTTAACCGTTTCGAGCATCGTAAAAATTTTCGACGCATCTCGTTATTATTTTTAAGATCGTAAATATATATATATATATATATATATATTTGAATGTCGTCATTTTGTTCCTTCTCTTGAGCCGGATTCGCATTTTTTATTTTTAAAAAAAAAGTGTACACATTTATTAAATGTGTTTAGCTAAAAAGTGTGACGGAAAATAAAATGGTCTCGGAAGTGAAATCCCGAGCCACGGTTGTCGTTTTTAACTTAAATAAAAGTATGGTATATCAAAAATCTAATAAGAGAAAAGAGGGAGGACCATTGGTGCAAAATAGCCAAAAGTACAATTATATATATATATATGTGTGTGTGTGTGTGTGTGTGTGTGTGTGTGTGTGTGTGTGTGTGTGTTTACTTCAATTATTTCATAATAAACACACATACACTAGTTCTTTTTCTCTCCCCCTCAACCGGTCACCACCACCGGAAAACTTTTCCGGTCATCGGAAACCGCTACCGCCGCCGCCGTCGCCGGAAAAAGTCACATGCAACCCGATCAACTTATATTTTTTGAATCCCCTCGTCATTTCCAACGCATTTATCCAATAAAATTACACATGCAATGAGTATTTTTGGAGTTAGAGTTCGGGTTAGTTTCAAACATTTTCGGTTTGAATGGGGTGTTTATCGAAGCTAAATAAACATTATGGAAGATCGGTTTTAATTAAAAAATGTATGGTTTTAATGTTTTGGTTCGGTTCGAGTACGGCTAAGACAAAAGGAGACGATTTCGATCATTGATTTTGCTTATTATAGCATTGTGAGCATTCTTTTATGTTTTGTTTCGTTTGTTTCGTTCTTAATTTGATTTCGTATATTATATGTGATGAAGTCCGACACTTGCGTTGGTTAGAATAGATTGTGAATGGGTTGATTAGTTGATGGAGATAGGTTAGCTAGGCTTATTTTAATGTCGTTGTGAGGTGAAAATGAAGTTTCGATAAGTTTTGTAAAAGTTAATTTCAAGCAGAAAGTTTGGCTCAGAAAACGAGGTTCGAAAAATCATAAAATCTGATTTTTGATGTTGAAATATGATAGAGTTCGTCCTAATGTACGTTTCGGTAATTCGAACGTCCCGTAACTCCTAATAACGAAGAAGTTACGGCAAAAACAAGTTTAGAAAAACTATAAATTGCAATCAGCTATTTGAGCTTATTTTAGTTGCTGATCAGATTTTAAACGGCGATTTTGGGCACTTTCGAATCTGTTTCAGCCTTCCGGCGAAACACGAAAGTTTTCCGGAATGACGTTTTCTATAAAATCTCTTTTTGGTCAAAGTCACGAAAACGTGATATAGCGGGTCAAAACCGATGGTCAAACTGCTGCGTTTTTATTAAAAATACAAGTTACAGCAGAATTGAAAAACGGCATTTTGGTCATTTTCTGTCGAGATTCAGGTCTCAGCTAAAACTAGAAAGTTGTCTGGAATATCGTTTCGCATAAATTTCTCTTTGGTACAATATAAAAAAAAAGAATCGGAAAACGTGATAAAATAAAAGACAAAAAAAAACCGAAAATCGTAAACCTAATATATGGGGGATTTAGGATCAAAGGCGCACGTGGATTTCCTCATCACTGTATGAATATATATAATAAATATATATATATATATTAAAAAAATTTTAAAAAAAAAAATAAATAAATATATATTCTAAAAATATGATAAATAGAATATATAGTATATAATTATATGATATTGTTTGATACGATAACGCATCGTTGAATATAATTTTCCGTTATAGTAATTGAGAGTCCTTAGGAATAGATCTCTACAGCCTATTAAGGTGATGATAGCCAATATTTTCTAAATAACAGTATGACTATGTAGAAACACTGATTAGGAATAACTATGTGTTTTAATGCGGAATCTAACACAAGTACTAAGAAAAACAATGTAATAACTAAATATAACTTTATATTAATCTGCTTAGAATGAATACAGATTACATAACTATTGATATATGATTTTGCTATGAATATCTTGAGATCGTGTGTCTAATCTATGCCAAAAGGATCCTTTTATAGACCAATGAAAACCCTAACAGCTTACCAAGACGCGTACAATAACTTTTTCCTAAAATATCTCAATACATATATCTTAAACGGTACTAACTATTATTCTACAATCGGTACAACCTAACTGATCTGTAACTTAAATTTTGTACTGTCGAGTACTAACTATAACTATCAGACTAACTATTTGTAACTTGTCGTACTTAAGTTACAAAACGTAAAACCTAACAATCCTCCATTAAACATTAATGTTGAACCTATTACTTCATGTTTCTTTAACTACTTTAACGACTAGAGGAAGGTAATCACAAACACTTTTTTTATTTCTTTATCTTTTAAACTCTATCATTCTTCAGCAGCAACTTTGTCTTCTCAGCAACACAGCAACATCTTTTCAGCAACAATCCAACTAAGTTGGCTTTATAGTTTTTGGCAAACTACCAGCCATAAATGGATTTGATGTTCCTTTACCAGTAGCCGTTTGCTCTGGATATTAACATTTATTTTAAACACTTGTGAGTTAATTACCCATACAGTTTTGTAAACTGTCACCATCACGAATTGATTTTTGTCATTACCAAATACCGTTGCTTATTGGACTAGCCAATGGCTTCATTGCCATAACAAGGTGCATAGATAAACCAAATAGTTTTTATAGCAAACTATCAGCATATCAAGCAGATTTGATTATACTTTACCATGAATGTTATGATTTATTCTTATTTTTTACCATGGAACAGCCAACTCTTAACCATGAAGCAAGGTGAGTTGAGAACCCTACAATTTTTGGTAAATTGTCAACCATAAACGGATTTGAGAAGTCTTTACCACAAGCCGTTTGCTTATGGACCCCTACCAGTTCTTATGCTGTTAAGCATGGTGTGACAGATGACCATCTTGTTTGTGTGGTTATTGAACCTAACACTCAAAGATCCTCCTCATCTCCATCAAACTCTTCAGGTTCTAACTCTGCAAGTACCTTCTTGATAAATCTAATCAACTCTAATGCTATAGTACTGTCTTCTTCAGACTCTAACTTTAATTTCAGCATTTGCACCAGTACTTTCTTTCTCAAAGGATACTTCTTTTCTACAAGCATATGAATGACTAATCCTGTCTCAGTCACTAAGGTATGTACCCCTGAAGAACCATGTAGCTTCCAACTCACTATATTCCAATCCTGCTGTGAATTCCAAAACTCATCTTCATCATTTGGATTGAACATAACCATCAAATCTCCCCAAAGTACTCTATCAAAACCTTCAGGTATCTCATCTTTATATCTGTCCATTACCAGTTGATTCACAGCATTCAAATCCTCTCTATCAAATATGGAAAGCACCCTCATGAAAGTACTAAAGTATCTCTTTTGTCCATTACTTCTATCACCACGATTTAAGATTTAATCACCTCTAAGTGTTTCAGCTTTATCATCCCCGTTTTATTTATTGGTTTAGTTCCAAGACCACTCTGTGATTCATCTTTGATAGGATATTTTTCCTGTCAAGTATTTCATAATCTACTTCCTTTTCCTCATCTGGAGCTATAGTTAAGTGTAATCTCAGCTCATCATTCTCTTTCTCACTATCATCTTCAGAAGTATTTTGTATGAATCTTCTTTTTCTTGACTTCATCTTTTTCCTAGTACCAAGTTTTCTCTTTCTGGTACTTTCTTCTTCTTTACTCTCCTCCTGAACTTCTTCTTTACTTTCCTCCTTGATCACTTCACTTTTAGAGGAATCAATTCCTTTTTCATTCATCCTTTTGATCTGTCTTTCATCTTCAGCAGACCCAATAGAAATAAAATCTTCATCTGACCTCATTAATCCTTCTCAACTAACTTGTATTTCTTCAAACTTCTTGGTTTTCAGTTCAGAGTGCTTGAAGTTTCCTACATGCTTCAAGTAGGTCATCATTTGATTTCTCAGTTGATTCTTTGTAGGTGGTCTGTTCCTGATGGCCTCTGATCTCTGTTGAGCAAGGAATTTTCTTTGAGCAGCAATTGTGTCATGAAGGAACTTTGCTCTTTCTTCTATTGTAAATTGCTCTCTTTCTTGTTCTTGAAGCTTCTCACAAGAAGTCTAACTTCCTCCAATTCTTCTTTATATCACAAAATTTCTCACGAGAGCTTCATTTGTAGCTTTTTCTTTAGCTTATTCTGTTTCTTTCTGGCGCACCTTCCCACTGCTTCTTGTATTTTCCTAGCCACTCTTCATCTCACTTTTCAAGCTGTTTAAACTTCTCTCAGCTTCAGGAATACCCATCAGAATTCCACTTTCCAGAGTTATCCTCTTCTTCCAATTTTTTCATCCTTTCCTTTGTCTTTTGGATCAATTATGGAAGCTTATGTCAGAATTATCTTGTAGAGGTAGGTCCTAGGCACTGCGCAGTTTCTTCAATAAATCCTTCAACTTCTACACCTTTTCTCCTTTTCTCTAGAAACTTCTTTGTGCTTGACTCATTGTTGAGAAGAACCTTAGCTTATTGTTCATCATCTCCAAAGATTATGGAGAAGTAGGTGTTTGAGTGGCTTGAGTATCACTTCCTTCTTCAGTGTGATCATCAGTACATTTTCTTTGCTTGTCAGTACTTTCAATTTGTTCATTGGTACCTTCAATTTGCCTGTCAGTACTAATTTTGGATCCATCAGTACTAACTATGGTCCTGTCATACTAACTTTCTCCTTGTTTCTCCTTGTCAGTACTAACTCTTTGTTGAGCAGTACTAAGTACATCTTCAGTACTAAGTACATCTTCATCATTCTCCTTACTACATCTCTTGTCCTCCCCACATCTTGAGCATCCTCAGTCTCCATATAATCCAGTGTATCTTCATGAATCTCATCAAATAGTGGATCTTTATGGACTGAAGGTTCACCTTTGGCAAACTTCCTCCCCTGTTTGGATACAGACTCTCTGTGCACCCATTGTTTCTTTGAGGATCTTTTTCTTGCCAATCTTTGCTGCAAGGAGACACTCTTCATCCATGCTCTGTGGTGTTTGACTACAGGTTTAGCTTGCTTCTTGAGCTTTTTGATCTGTGCCTTCAAGTGTTGTATTTCCTTGGCTTGATCTGAAACCTGTGCACATAAAGAGAGACAAAGATCATAGACACTTTGGAGTGTCATTTCACCCTCATTCCCTGAAAGGGATTTATCACTGGATGAATGACCTCCAAGATTCCCACCAGAACTTTCTGGAATAGAATCAGGAATGGTAGTAGAAGGTGAAGGTCTAGGGGATGGGTCAGTCTGTGGCTCAACAGGTACTTCACTAGTGTGAGTAGGAGATGGGTCAGTCTGTGGCACAAGAGGTACTTCACTAGTGTGAATAGGAGAGGGTGTAGGTTGTGCTTCAGATGGTCTTTCTGAAGGGGCACCCTCATCCTCAGTTGGTTGTACCAACATAGAAGCAAATAAAGGGGTGACTTTCCCTGAGAAATGTTTACCCTTTTTAACCATGAAAGAAAAAACTTTACTTGTCAAAGCATTTACAGGAAAATGATCTAAAGGTACAGGTACATTAGCTAGTTGTTTATCTAAAAAGATGGAAATAAAACGTGGGTACATTACAAACTTCTTCTTTGCATCTAAATGTCTAAGCATACCATCAAAAATTAATTTAGAAAAATTATACTTCTGATTAGATGTTAAGCAAATGACAGCAGTGGCAATATTAGTAGGAATTTGATCCCAAGAGGTGCTTTTTGAACTAATACAATGATTCATTGTATGAAATAAAAACCTCCATTGGGGTGAAAACAAAGCTTTGTTAAATGTTAACACTGTTAAATCCCCCTCATACCCCATAAGCTGTATAGCATCAAATATAGCCTGATTAGGTAGTGAGTCTATCCCATTAGCATCATCAAAAAGAAGATCACTTCTTATTGATGCCTCAGAGATAGACACAGGCTTGCCAGCTACTTTGGCAGTAATGTGCCTAACATTGTTGATTATTTTGGACTTAGCAGACGTCCAAAACTGTTCAACAAATGTAGTAGAAACAACTGGACTTACAGTGAGAGCATGATGAATGGAACTGCGCGTAAGAAAATCAATGATCTCATGAAACTCGGCATTCCCATCAGTCTTCTCTAGATATGCGACCATATTATGCTTAGGACATGATTCAAGAACAGCCGTTTCTTTGTATTTGAAAGAGTGATCGTCGTTGAGAGAGATATTAGGGCTTGTATATACGAAAGTATGTGAGAGTGATTACGTAAGGAACTGTGCAATTAAGATGGGTTTATATAGGTTTAGGAAACCTAATTTCAAGGAAACCGTTTCAATTTACACTTTGTACCCTTGGCGGTATTTTTCTTCAACGCTCTTAGCGGTACAAATTTGCCCAGCAGTACTAACTTTGCCACTGTCAGTACTAACTTTTCCGTCCAAGGATATGAACAATGTAGGTAAAGGAGTGCTTCAGTACCATCTAAATAACTCTTCTTAATGCTCTCTGGATATCCCATCGAACCTCTTGAAATGCATCACCTACAGTTAACTGATTTCGTCATCTAACACTGCATACAACTATACAACACAACTATTGCTTCCTTAACCAATGCAGTTATGGTTTTATCATCCAATCGGAAAAATCAAGAACTGGAACCTGCCTAACATAAATGCCTTGGGTTATTAGATCAGCTACATTGTCAATTACGTGTGAATTTTAAGCACCTGGTAAGTTTCTTCTCATAAGCATCTCATTATGAAGTGGTGCCTTATAGCAATAGCTTTGTTTTGGAATGATAGACTGGATTCTTTACAATGCAGATGGTGCTTTCATTATCAATGTAGATCTTTGTGTTCATGAAATTGAACCCATAGTCCAACATTTGATTTTGAATCCACAAAACTTGCCCACAATAGCTTGCAGCAGCATATATTTGCCTCTGTAGTAGAAGTAGCCACAATGGTATGCTTTTTGCATTGCCAAGAAATGAGTCTCTTGCCAAGAAATTGACAACCTCCTGTTGTGGATTTCCTGTCAAGATTTGCTCCAGCATAGTCACTATCTGAGTAGGATTCCAGGTCAAATGAGGACACTCTAGGATACCAAAGACTCAGTTTGGGTTTGCCTTTTAGATACCTAAAAATTCTTGACAGCTTAGATGGAGGACTTTGGGTGATCCTGAAACCTAGATCAAGCACAGACTGCAAAACATAATATCAGGCAAGAAGTCAGTCAAGTACTAGTAAAAGAACCAATCATGGAACCTATAGGATATGGACATCCACATCACTGGCTTCCTCATCCTTGACTAAGGCTTCTGAGTCTCAATAGGTGTACTAGCAGTCTTAACATTTGCAAAGTCAAACTTCTTTCCGGATTTCTGCAACATATTTATTCTTTGAACTTATAAAGGATACCCATCTGCTTTCTGTTTGGACTTATAAATCAGAAAGAAAGTGAGCTCTCCCATTGAACTCATTGTAATCTACGCTTCATTTATGCACAAATTCATACAACCAAGATCTTTGTGACCCAAGGATGATATCATACACATAAACTTGAACAGTATGATAATCTTTTTTGTCCTTCTTTATGAAGAGAGTGTTGGTCAATGGTTCTCTTCTGTTCCATTCTTCAACCAAGAAGTAGATATGGTAGCATACCAGGCTCGGGAGCATGATGCAAACCATAGTGAGCTTTTTACCACTTTGTAGACTTTCTGAGGATATTTAGGATCTAGAAAACCTGGTGGTTGAGGACACAATACTCTTATCAATTTTTGCCATAAAGGAAGGCATTTTTTAAATCCATGTTGATTAGACTATGATAGCCATGTAAGAGGCAAAGGGGCTAAAAAGATCTAATGGCTTCAATCCTTGCCATAGGAGCAAAAACTCATCCATGTCTATCTCTTCTCTTGCCTATGTCCCTGATCAACTAACCTTGCTTTATTTCTGACAACAACTCCTCTCTCATCCTTCTTATTTCTATAAACCCACTTTGTACCAATAGCCTTCTTCCCAAAAGGCAAATCTACAAGTATCCAAACTTTCTGTATCTTAAACTACAGCAATTCTTCTTGCATATCATCAACCCAGCTTTCATCTTCAAGTGCTTCTGAAATCTTCTTGGGTTCATTTTGAGACAGGAAACAAGCAAATAAACAATGCTGGAAGTCCTTATGATTATTTCTCCTTTGCTTTTGAACATAGCTAACAAAAGCATGGGCTCCAGAACTTTTATTCACTTTGCTTCTTGTTTGAACTGCTGAGGTTGGATCTCCTAGAATAAGTGCTGAAGGATGAGAAGAGATAATCCTTGATGTGGGAATATGACTAACATTCACAACAGTTTCCAAGTTTATGAAGTCAGCCACTGCACCCTCATTATCATAAGATGAATTAGTAAAAATACCATCAGTAGAATTTTGATAAATGTCCTCAAGTGGAGGTATTTCTGAGTCATCTTGTTCAGGATTGGTTGTATCAGAGAGAGATAGTCCATCATGAGGACTGGTAGTACTAACTGGTGTGCTAACAATATTAACTAGGTTAGTACTGCTAGCTTTAGCTGGTGTGCTAACAATACTAAAAATGTTAGTACTGCTAGCCTTAGCAGCTCCTGCTTGTATAACTAAATTCTCAATTTCTTGTGCAAACTCTTTCCTAAGAACTTCAGCTGCCTTATTAACATCCTTTTCTTGCCTCTTAAGTCTTTTAAGTTCAACCAAAAAGACTTGTTCTTCCTCTCTTGGACCTTCTCTCTTTGCATCTGCCTTTAAATCAGGAGTGATTGTTGAAGAATAAGAAGGGACCATATTGGCAGTACAAAAACAGTCTTGAAGCAGATTCATCTCTTTTCTAAGAATCCCCTGCATCAATACATGTATTTATTACCTGCATTGAGATTAGCTTCTTGTGGACATGCATGTTGGTTAGCTTGATTTTCTGATCTTACAGGTTGATAGTTCATAGAATCAGTCAAATAATCAAGATCAAAAAGCCAAGTTGGTCCTTTCCCTGCAACATTTGGTTTATTCTCTAAAAAGGTGATGTGCATGTTTTCTTCAACTCCATGTTTCTAAATAATCATCATCCATGTTCTGAACAGGTTTTTTATTCATAAATATATCACCAAGGTCAAATGATCCTTGAGGCTAAACTAACTAATACACTATTCGACTTTAATAAGTCGGTTATACTATCTAGATAACTAACTACTTATAAGCTAACTATTAGACTCTCATTGGAGAGATCTAACTATGATGGGGATGGATAAAACTATACACCCTAAATACCTTTTATATAGAGGGATATTAGCTTACAAAGGAAGCTATTAATTCTATTTGGAGCTAATTAAAACTATTAAAACATTCCTTTATCTTTGATATTCGATGACTTTTCAATGCGATCTTCTTCGGAAATCTTCTAGTTTTAATTCTTCCTATGTCGAATACCAAAGTGTCATATGAATCCCTTGGTGTTCATTCGTCTTCATTTAATGCATATTAATTTTGTAATCAACAAATATGATATCCCAACAATCTTCCCTATTTCGATATTTACAAACAATCTTCATGAAAGAAACAATCTTCAAAGCATCCCTTGAATTAAGATCTTCTTGAACATGTCACCACTTAGATCTAAGTGCAACATATGTCTTTCTTCCCTTTTTTTATCATTAAATAGGGGGTCATTGTAGATAGCACTTGTGAACACTTCCCCTTAAGTTGGTACATGTAGATGGTAAAACATGTTTAACAATAAGCTTACTGAAAGTATGCTAAACCCATCTCATGAATCACGAAAATCGTTGGCTCCAATTTAATTATTGATGGAAAATCATCTTAGTGCAATTAACTCATCATCTTTATGTGATGTTGCCTCGTCTGCGATTCTACATGTATTCCTTGTTTGTGTGCAACAAAAAGGTTACCCTTGTCACATAATTGATTAAAAAGCCATTGCATCAAATGTCTTCATAATACTCTCCAAAACAAACCATAAACTTTATCATTGTTCGAGACCCAAATGCATCCAATAACCCAAAAAGTGTGTGTTATCCGATATCGGTCAATGCTAGCGGTACAAACTAGATATATCGGACAAAACAAATGGTACAAACTGAGCAACTCGAACGAGGCAATCAGCACAAAAATCTTCAACCATTATTAAACATACTTTGACAGTACTTTCATCACTCGACAGTATATTATTTCATAAGCTCCACATTCTAAAACACTATCGTTGGGGTGATAACATAATATCTTTGTGCAAAACAGTTGAAACATGTATACTCTGTTACTCGTATAGTATTAAGCATGATTAAATAGTACTTTTTCAACAAAATTTCTTATTGTATAGTACACGAGAACTTTGAATTGGAATATTATAACAATTCTTTTCATTATTCAATCCACACATGTGAACCAACTAGCATCAATAAATCTCAATTATTAAGCCCTTCACGTCCAACAAACCCTCATCTTTAGGGTTTATTACTGCTATCGCAAATGTGAACCAGCAGTACTAATCCATGAACAATACTAAAAACCTTCAGGCAGCACAAACAAACAATAGCAATATTAATGTAGTCGAGCAGCATTAAGATTCTTGTGAAGCAGTATTAACAATCTCTTTAAGGATGTGATGTTTTCTATTCTTCATGACAAGCACAACAGTTGAAAACCTCACCAAAACCCTAATAACCACAAACAAGCCACCAAACAACCATCAACGATTTTAACACCCAAACCACCAATATATTCTTTCAAAATTAGTCGGTGTTACTGTCTTGTCAATCAACAGCCGATCTTTGCTTAATGCTTCTTCTTTTCCCATGATCACCATACAAAACCCTGCTGCTCTTCAAACTTATTGAAGCATACATATCACATATAAAAGTCATAACGTTCTTGTCTATTGATTAAACAAAGGTTCGAGTTCTGCTAGTTAAATATACAACACAGAATGCAGCACCAACAGTTACCCTTAATCTTTGTCAGGCAGTACTAATCATGTACGAACCTTATATATTAGACATATCCAACGAATCTTCAGTATGGGCCACCATTCCTTTCTTTTATATCTGCTTTTCGCATGGTTGACAGTACTTTTTAGTAACTATCCATGTGCTATTTTCCTCTTGACATGTTTAATATATAAACATGTGCTACTCTTTGTCTCTAAACGAATCATCCAGCCTGTCAACCTTCATCTCCCACGTGATTACAAAAACACTACCAGATGCACAACCGAATACCATCAAATTTGACACCAACAGCTGTACAATCCATCATAACCATGGCATCCAATTTCACTTCTTTGCAACCATACAATCTAGGGTTTTCTTGAACCTGTGAAGACTCCATAGGCCACAAATAACCATACACCATGGTCATAATAGATCCACCAATGAGCAGTTTAAAGAAAAACAATCAAAGGCTTGTGTCTGATGTTTCTTGTTAACCAGAATATCTATCAGAAACCCCTACGCAAGAACTAGGGTTTCTTATCATGAACAACAGAAACACAAGCTCAATTTCATCTTCTTGCTGTTGAAACCCTTAAGTCAAGAATGGAATTTTATGACTTCCTTTTCTTCACAAAACACGACATTAAATTAGGGTTTTCTGCTGCTTCTTCTACACACCAATACAAGAACATATCTTCTTGTTGCTGCTCATCAAGAAAATGCTACTAGGGTTCATCATCACCCATGTGGGTAACTCACCAGGACTAGTAACAGTAGGAACCTTAAAAACAAAATACCTTTTCTGCAGCAGTTTTATAAAAATCATATCTTTAATTTGAAGACTTAAATCAAAGATCGCTCCGGTCAGATCATACCTATATGTGTATAGAACCTCCGGTTAAAATTTCGTGACGATCCAACGGTTAACAAACGATTTATCATCGTTGATCTAATTGCAAGTAAGGATCGTGTTTGTGGATCATCAATGGCTCCAAAAAAGAGTAAGTAATTACATTAATTCAAATCGTTCAAGTGTTTAATTCGTGTTTTTGATTCTAGGTTGGAAATTAGGGAATTTTGATTCGTTTTGAATTAGACCAATTCGTTTTAGGATTAAGTGGGTATATGATAGGAGATGAGATTGCAAAATGGATTAAATTGATTGGTTGAGTGTGGTTCAAATGGTGGCCATTCGAAAATCCAAAATTTTTTAGGATGAATTTTAATTTGATTGCATGAAAAGAAATATAATTTACAGTGATATATGATTGATTTTTAGTGTCTAGGAGATGCTAGGTTGATTGTATGGATCACACATTTTGGTTTTGGTTAGTTGGAAGTTTGGCGAAATTTAGCGAATTAAGCGAAATGAACTATCGAAGTTAGTTGCGTTTGCGAGTAGTTTTAGGACAATTGGAAGTGCCCATATGTCACACCCCGTCAGCGGCGGAAAAACAGAAATGTGACATAATGATTCACATTGCACAAGGTATAAGATTGTACCATCCATTTTACAAAAGATCCAAATTTACAACAATTTAAAAGTTACATTTTTAATTCGAAATGTAGAAGTCTCAAATTAGCATCCTACACATGTACGTCCTTAGTTCCCATTACTTCCAATTTTCCTTGGTTAAAATCACACACTTGAAAATGATACTCGAAAACGTCAACAATAATGTTGGTGAGCTTGTAGGTTTGGAGAAAACCCAGTCGTTGTGCCAATATCTCAAACAGTTGGACAATTGTACACTATGACAGTGAATACATGTAAAAGCACTCAATCATATGACTTATCATTCCTGCTAATCATGTATCGTGACCTAGCATCCCCACTAGTCATCAATCCAGCATATATCAATGCTCTTGGGGTCGCAACCCCAATGTCGCACGCACCTAAAGCCTACTAGCTAGAGCTACATATAGGGCGGCAGATCACAAGTCCCACACAGAAAGTCCTACACAGCAAGTCCCACACATAAGTTCCACATAGCATGTTTTACCAAAAACTCGTGTCATTCACATAGCAGTCATAGGCATATATCATTGTCTCAAAAACAAAACCACATTTCGCACAGTTCAGAAAACAATTCAAAACACATTTGAGTATCATTTTCTCCCAACGGAAAAGATTTAAAAAGTGGGGCTACGAGAACTCACCTCGATAGATGATAATAACTGCACAAATAATCTCTACACAACGCACCAATAATCTTCTACAACGCACAACGGTACCCAGCCATGACCTAACATAAATTTTACCTTATTAACATTTTGTACAAAATTTTCTTATTGTATAAGCGTTTGTCTTTACTCACACTAGATCCTTATTCTCGTTTTAAACTTTTATTTTAATTACAAACCTTTATCCTTATTACTAAAACACTTGATATCATTTCAAGACCTCATTCTCATTACAAAACCCTTATCCTTATTACCAAAACACTTGTTCTCATTTCAAAATCTCATTCTCATTACAAAATGTTTTGGTATCATGGTTGTGTGGTAACTACGTAAAAGAACTCGATGCACTTGGGATAAGTGTGACATCAACACAAAATACTCAAAACACATCCGATAACGAAACAATTGTTCAAACATTCCAGGGAAATCATACAAGAAATAAGTATGAATTCAAAGATCAAAAATAAATGTAGAATACAAGTAATCTTTTAATATTAAAGTAAGAACTAGAGAGAGAAAGTGTGGAAGGAAGGATGTATTTTAGTGAGAGAAACTAAAGAACATGAAATGCATTAAGGTAAAAATGAGAATACAACCAACCAACACCCTCTCCAAGGCATGGAGAGGGTATTGATACTCCAAATGTGGCCGGCCATGGGCCTTTGGGCCAAATTAGCTTATTAGCAAAACATTGACTAACTATGGGCTTTGACTAGTTAATATTGGAAGTGACCGAGACTTTTCTTGTTCCTAACAATCTCCCTCTAAGGGAGGTCACTCCAATTTACAAAAATTTAAACTTAGCATACTATGCTTTGACTTTAGTCTTGAGCTCGTAGTCTTTAACTTCAATCTTTAACTTGTGAATTGTTGTAGTGATCTTTGACTTTAGGCTCGAGCTTGTTCCTTTATCTTGACTTGTTTGTGAAAAATGTGATCTTGAGCAACTTAAGATCATCAACCAAGCATAATCTCGTTTCGCTGTCTTGTAAACTTTGCCATCTTATGAACTTGTGATTTTTGGACCGACACGCTCATACCATTCGTGATTTGATAACTTAAAAGCTGTAATTATGTATCTTTCTCGAAGTTCTTTAACTTTAACACTTCGTCGCTTTGAGAAGGATGTACTGTATCAGAGTAGCGGAAGTCTTGAAACATGTACTTGAGCTTTCATGATGTCTTTATATTTGTCGGTCGGATACGAGCATGTGGCTATGAATTAGTGAGTCAGCTGGGATCAGGTACCTCCATGTCCATCTTTATATATTCCTGAAATAAAACAGTTAGCAATAAACTAGGGGGACGAACATGGATTTTTCATTCGCCCGTATTTGGTTAGAGTAACCTTCAAATCCGTGAGGATCGACCTGTGATCAGGTAGATTCAATTTAAGAAGAATCTCCTTGACAGGATTTCCAACTGAAGTATAGAATCTTTCTAACACATATGTATTAGATTCATCAAACTCAGCATGTTCTCATTACCGGAACGTCTCAAAGCAGACAGCACGATATGTAGTTGGCACCAAGATGTCCCCCAGTGGGTCCATTGTGGCAAGCTGTGAGGATATCAATGGCTTTTTGCCCGTATACGCACCGTCTAATCACTTGATCCGCACAAATCCTAAATTAGTAGGGGTCGTCCCAAAAATAATGCTTAACATCCTTAAAGAATTTCTTCTTTTGTTGGGATGACATCCCTTTTACAATAAAGTTCCCCGCATGGTAATTTGCAATATTGGCAAACCATAGGGTGTTAGAATCACCACGAAAAGTCACCATCCCAAGTGTCTCGAGAGGAAATGTTTTGGTAATTTCCTTTTTCTCATAATCACTTTGATAGGGATTCTCTAGTCTAGACAAGTGGTCAGCCACTAGATTCTCTGCTTATTTTATTATCACGAATAATGACATCGAATTCTTGGAGGAGAAGAATCCAACAGAGCAATCTTAGTTTAGCATCTTCATGCTTAGAAGCCAAATATTGAGAGCCGAGTGGTCCTGTATACCCTATGGTCTTTGAACAATACTATATAAGGACGAAATTTCTCAAAGCATACACCGACGGCTAAAGTAATTCTTTTTCCCGTTGTGGATGTAAAACGCATGGGCATCGGTCATAGTCTTGCTCGCATAGTGAAATGGCTCTAAAATGTTTGCCCTTTCGTTGCCCCAGGACTGCCCCAATCGCAAAGTCACTAGCATCATACATAATCTCAAAGGGCAAGTCCCAATCGGGGGGCAACTAAATAACGTAGCTCTTCTTCCGGTTAGTTTTTCTATCTTAAGGGTCTCACATGCTCTCTATCACTCGGTCCCGAAGACAATGAATGGAGTATCTTTTTCAAGAAGATAGGTCATTGGCCGGTGATTTTAGAAAAATCTGGAATATATTGACGATAAAACCCAGTGTGACCTAGAAAACTCCGAATTCCTTTGACGGACGTGAGAGGATGTAATTTTGCAATAACATCAACTTTTTCCCTATCTACCTCAATCCTAGATTTCAAAATCTTGTGGCCGAAGACATTTTCCTCTTTTGACCAGAAGTGGCACTTCTCCTAATTTAGACAAGATTGGTTGTCAATCGAGCACCTTTTTAGCATTTTGTCTAAATGGGAGAGGCAAGATGAGAAGGAATCCCCGAAGACTAAGAAATCATCCATGAAGACTTTCATTGTTTCCTCGATCATGTCATGGAAAATGACCATCATGCAACTTTGGAACGTGCCAGGAGCATTATATAAGCCGAAAGGCATACGTCGATAAGCAAACGTTCCATAAAGGCAAGTGAAAGTTGTCTTCTCTTAGTCTTGCGGGTCAATAGGGATTTGGAAATACCCAGAGAATCCATCTAAGAAACAATAGTACTCATTCCTAGCTAATCATTCTAACATTTGGTCCATAAAGGGTAACGGGAAATGGTATTTTCGGGTAGCATCGTTAAGTTTCCTATAGTAAATACAAACTCGCCACCCAGTAACTAACCTAGATGAATTAACTCGTTGACTCCCATTTGTCACAATGGTCATTCCCCCCTTTTTGGTACAACAATGCAACAGGCTAACAAGAACTATCCAAGATAGGGTAAATCAATCTGGCATCAAGGAGTTTTAAAACTTCCTTTTTGATAACTTCATGAATTTTTGGATTAACCCTTCTTTGATGTTGGACTGCCGGTTTAAAGTCATCCTTCATTAAGATTTTATGAGTGATAAAGATTATAGGTCATACCCTTAATGATCGGAGAGTCTTTTCTGAAGCAATTGCTTGCTTGCGAGACTTTAAAACCTTTATGAGGCGTTCCTTCTCTTCTGTCTTTCAAGTTTTTATCAATAATAACAGGTAATTTATTGGTAGCCTCCAAAAATACATACTCGAGATGAGAAGATAAGTCCTTGAGTTCAAGCTCTAGGGGCTCGTCAACTGAGGATTTAACGCTTTTAAGTTCTTTACACTTTAGGTCCATCGGAGGGAGAGGAGAGTATGGGTCTTAGTTTTAACAACATTTCTTCATTAACAAATGGTCACCCTCCGGATCAAACTCAGCCATCATCCTTCATTCTTGGTGGAACTGAGTCATTTGCAAGATAAACTTTAATTTCTTCTAGAATGAAATCACCTCCCTCAAATGGAGTAAGGGAGGGTGAAGATTTAGCAATGATTGGTTCAGAAGTTAGAGTGGGATTGCCACTCTCGGAATTGTTAGAAAATCCTAACACTTCTTGAGAATACTCCTCATAAGCTATATCGATGATATCAATTCGGTTAATTGATTCAGCATCATTGTAGGAGTATCTTAAAGTGTTACCAACTTTGAATGTTATGGCTTCATCACTTTCTTGTAGAGTTAATTCTTCACTGTAAACATCAATAAAAGCTCGTGCCGTCCTCAAAAAGGGTCTCCCGAGAATTAAGGGAACTCGAGGATCGACAACATAATCTACGACTACAAAGTCAGCCAGAAAATGGAACTTTCTTACTCTCACAAAGACATCTTCGGCAATGCCGGTTGGTCTAGTAGTAGACTGGTCCGCAAGCTCAAGAATCATTTGAGTAGGAGTAAGTTCGGGGAGTGAAAGCTTCCTTCATATCGAGAGAGGCATCAAGTTGATGCTTGCACCAAGATCGGCCAAGGCTAAGCATTCAACTATCTCTGGAAAATTACATGGAATGAGTAATTTACCGGGGTCTCCCAGTTTTTCGAGTAGCTTCTTTAGGATAACAGCCGAACAATTCTCATTCACCGGTGTATTGGCTAATTTAAATAATTTCTCCTTATTGCTAAGAAGATTCTTGAATGTGGAAGCGAATTTGGGCACATAGAGTAAAGCATCCATGAAGCTAAGATCAAATTGTAAGCTCGAATATTTGAAGAAACCATCATCATTGATGATCGCTCCTTTCCTCAGACTTTTGGGTTGTTGATATGCTCGAAGGATAAGGTAAATTCGGTTTAGGCTTAGGAGCTTTAACGGGCTCAAAGGTTGGTGCTTGAGTTTTGACATCCGAAGGTTGAACTTTTTTGGTACTTGGTTGCACTGGATCCTTTGTTACCTCAGGCTCTCTTTCCACCACCTTGGGAGAAGAAGATAATGGAGGAGGAATCGGAGGTCCATCGTAAGAAATACCACTTCAGGTGGTGATTGCTTTCAAGTCACCTTTCGGGTTAGCAACGGTATTGCTAAGAAGAGGACCCGAACTCGTAGGTTTGTTCATTTAAAAATAATTGCTCAACATATTTTCCAGCTTGTTGATTTTTGGGAGGTTGCAACATCGAGGCCTTAAAATTCGTTTTTCAACTCAGTTTTCATATTAGTGATTTGATTTTGCATAGCTCGCATGTTTGTGTCATTAACTTTCATGTTAAGCTAAATGAGCAATAAAACCTACAGCTTATTAAGGAATTTAAGCTAATTACTCACCTAGCCTTTTACACTAATATGACAGGATTAAAGGAAATGAAAGCTTAATGATTCTAACTACAATCAACTAAGAAATATTTAAGTAACTAAACTTATCTAAACAATTTTGAACAATATTAAGCACACAAAAAGTCTAAGCAATAAGCTAATGAACTTTAGTGAATCAAAATAAGCAAAATCAGTATCTAGAAAGCCTTTAACCAAATTTGAACAACTTTAGAACATGAGAAAGCAAAATAAGCTAAATTGAGCTTATTTGACCAAAGTTTGACTTTATTTGACTTTTAACGAAAATTCAATTACAAGGAATTTTAAAAACAATGAAAGTAAATAAAAGTAAATGGTTCAAATTATCTCTAAAAACAGGAGAAAATGGAACAAGAAAAATGAAGCTACAATATTCCTATTTATAGACTAAATGACTGAGATGAGCTTGAGGCTTTGACTTTTGAGTAGACCAATCTTGTCCGTTAGATCTTGATAACCGTTTTTGGACTTATCACAGCCGTTGGATGCATTTGTGACTTGGCCTGGCCAATCATAGAGCTCCACGTGCACTTTGTCAGCTCTTGGACCAATGGGAGATTGCCAGGTAGACTTTGTGATGTGGCATATGTTTAATACGAGAATTGATGGTTGAAATATAAGGTGAGAGTGATGGAGGAGTGCTATGGTGAAGATGAACAGTGTTGGGGTTTTTGTGGGGAAGAAAACTAGTGGCGGGAAAATGGTTGGGAACGGTTAGGAGGATTGGCCCGCGTGTTTAAGTTTGAAAGTTTGAGTTATATGCAAAAACAGTCCTTGTGTTTCTTATCCACAATTGTAGTGTAAAAGAACTTTCGAAATTGACATAACAGGCCCTTGTAGTTGATAACTTCTATTTTCCCTTTTAAAAACAACTTTTATCTTTTGCAATTTTGGTCCTTTGACTTCATTTCATCCAAAAGAGCCATTAAACTTTGCAAACTCGTCATAATTGATCATTTGGCTTTCATTTGCTTTCTTTTCTTGTATCGGGCTGATCCGGCTTTGATTGTCTTTCATTCTTCACTCTTGTCTTGTCTTTTCCGTTTCTTGTCGGTTTTTGGCTGTTTTTGCTCACTTTTGTCTTTACATATCCAGTCCTGCACAATAGACACAAAAGCACACAAAATTCTATCCTTTTGGCATTATTTGGCTTTTATTTGGCAAAATCCCGGGTATTTTATGTATACAATTAAGCATTTATCAGTAACCGAAAGTCAAATTGCACACGGTAGCTCTCTAGAAAAACGCACAAAGAAGCGTAGGAGCGGGTAAGCGCGAAGGTATTAAAAACCTTTTCCTTTCGGGTCGAAGTTCGTCGGATCGACCCTCCTTATACCTCTCTTATAGTTTGTAATCTAAAGGTGAGCCATTTATAACAAATGACAACTCGATTTCTTTTGTTGGTTTTTTAATTTTTTAATTTTTTGATTACTTTAATATTTTTGTATTTTTTTTATATATACGAAAATATTCACAAAAACAAGAATAACTTCCGATGAAGGATCTTCAAAAAACAATCTTCAAACGATAACTTGAAATTCGTAACACAGCCTCCCCGGCAACGGCGCCAAAAATTGATCGTAGTCAATAGTATATATATCATATAGGTAAATCGGCAAATCACTTTTAACAAGCGATAAACCAACTCACAAATAAAATATAATTCCGGAAGTATCGACTTCGAAAGTAACCCCTTCTAGTCGTTTCCCGGGTCATTTCTGTTCCAACGAGGCGTGAATTGAACTTCGTGTTGAAGTTTGTGATCGGGATTTTGAATATTTTAAAGATTTTTGATTTGTTTCTATATCTACTGACAAAATATAAAAGCATAAAAAAGCAATTTAACAATTAAGGCAATTACGATTCTAAATTAAAAACGTTAACGGAATTAAAGAAACGCGACAAATAAAGCAACTAAATCAAATTTTAACCCTAATAATAATGGCAAAAATAAACATGGCAATTACAACTATCATGCTAAAAATAAAGTGGCTAACCGAATCCTAAGCTACGGGAAACAAGCAAAGGGATGATAATGAGACCTAAACATATCATGGCAATAAGAGCATAAACATAAATGAAATAAAGAGATAAGTAAAAAGATTAGAGATACCAAATATGATGAATAGTGCAAAAATGACGAGATGAAACCCGCTCTATAAACTTTAAACCCGCATCCATAAGCCACGAGCCAAATCAAACGGATGAACCAAATCACATATGCCAAAATAAGCTATCTCCGAATCAATAAGAAATAACTCGAAACGAAACTAAACTACCCATTCTGCTACTCTACAATACATCGAATCAAAATGAAAAATATGAATTCATAAGATTTCAAAAGATGGTTCCGCCAATATCTGCTGTTCATATCTCCGAATCTCCACTTATCTATACTAATCTAAAAAAAATCAAAGCAAAGGAAACAATACATATAAAAAAATAGATTGCTACGAAAATAAAGTAGGCTCCTACACTATGAATTCTAAATCTATTCTCTACGCTAACTAAATAAAGATAGAAAAATAAATTGATGTCAAATTTAGGTAAAATGTTCTATCCTACTCTTCTACATGATGATTGATGATTGTGTTGATGAAGGGAACCGAACCCTTTGGATGGGTGCGCTTGTTTGTTTCTTTTTAAATTGTTGTTATGATACCACGGCTAAACAAAAGAAAAGAAAGAAAACAACATACAAAAAAATGAAACATAAAGAAAGAAAAGTGCAGCTCTCTTCTTGATAATCTGTTCTTTCCTACCTGTTTATTGGTGTAGGTTATAACAAGACATCCCAAATGAGATGGTGTGTAGGTTTTCATTTATTTATTTATTGGATTTGGGTCATGGACTTCTTGAAACATTTGAAAACGAATTGGAAAGAAATTAAAAGACTGATTATAAGGGAATAACTTCAACTTTTTATTAATAAACTTGAGATTACAAGACTTAAAAAAAAAAATTGCTTACATAAAAGCTTAAAGACAGAGATTGTAGGAAAATACATAAAAGTAAATTGCAGGAAAAAATGAGAATGATTGATTCCGAAGTGTAGAATTTCCATCTCTATTTACAGAAGAAGAATGGTGTGTATCTTGTGAGGTAAAACCTTCAATTCTTTCTATAATTGATTATGGAAGGTCATAATTCTTGCCAATCAATCTTGAAACCGCTCATTTATTGCTTTGACCGCTATTTTTAGCTTATATTTTATGATATTTCAAATAAAGATGAAGCGGGTAACGATCGTTAGCTATTAGGACTAACGGTGTTACGGTTTGGGTAAACGAGTGTTAAGACTCCAAGTGGGCTTCTTCTTGGGCCGGTTTGGTTATTTCCATATCGGGCTTCTTTCTTGGCCAATTTTCTTCATAATTTGGGTCGATCTTGGCCCATTAATTTTGAGTTAGGATTGGCCCACTTTGCAAAATGTCTCCAGCTTTGGCTTTTCTTGCTCTTTCCAATCTCGTGCTCGGTTTTGTCTATTTTGGCTTCGTTTTTGTCTTTTTGTGAATATCCGTCACATGCACAGTAAATAACATAAAATAAGCATATATTTGGCATTTTATGTCCGTTTTTGGTTAATTAAGCTTGTTTTATTAAGCACTCAATAAGCAGAGAATAAGCATAAATACACAAAACATAAAATAAGCTATAAAAAGAAAATGAAAACTCACTTTTTATTGAATGATCTTTGAGAGTACAATGCTTAGAAAGGTAAAATGCTTATATAAAAAAAACTTAAAACATGGAATTTAATGCAGGAAAAATAAAATTGGTAAAAAGAAAGTTAAAAACAAGACGTCCTAAAACTAAAATCGTCTTCCCTATTTATAGGGGATGGCGTGCTTCTTTGTGAGGAAAGACAGCCAAGGTCTTCAATACACCTAAATTTCTTATGGAAAGCTTCAATCACCATTAAAACTACATCTTCAATATTTTGACTTTGTCCCTATCCCTTGACGCGTCATTTTCTTGTCCAATAAGAGGCTTCTAAACTGCCACGTGGCACAGAGTGTGTGAGGAGAGTGTGTTGAAGCATATCGTAGATATGGAAGAAGGGTTTTGGCTCGATTTGGGTCTTGGCGCCATTTTTGGTTGTATTTAAAATAGGGGATAAAGGGATAACGGGGTTAAGTGTTTGTTTAGTTAAAGGACTAACAGTGTTAGTCCTTAAGGACTAACGGTGTAATAAACTTAATAGCAGTATAGTGGGCTTGTTAAGTGTATTTAGTTTTGGGCCGTTTAGGCCTTTTTTGTATATTTTGGGTTTTTGGGTTTTTGTGATTTTTGTGATATAAAAAGGCTTAGTTTTAAAGGCTTAACGGGCTGACTTGGCCCATTAACTTGGGTTGGGTTGGCCCACTAAGATGCATACGCCTTTGGCTTCAGTTTTTCATGCTCTTTTTAATCCTATGCTTGGTTTTGTCTAGTTTTTGCCTTGTTTTTGTCTTTTTATGAATATTTGTTACCTGCACAGTAAATAACACAAAACAAGCATATATTTGGCATTTTATGTCCGTTTTTGGTTAATTAAGCTCGTTTTATTAAGATAAAGGTATGTGTATTTAAGCACATACCAGGACTTTACACACTAACTGTTTGACGGTACTTTATATACTGTTAGTCCACTGTTCAAATATTTATCAATTAATCAAGAACATACTTGTTGAAACATTACGGGTCACCTGCCGGTCCAACTAAGCTCTTAATTTAAAGACAAAGACAAAACATTATTTGTGATCCTATTGGTCCAGTAATATAAAACATGATATGGAGAGCTATCCCAGTATCTAGCTCACTTGTTAGGCGTAACTAGACCCAGTTGAATGATAGGTCGCATATTCAAAGACGTAGACAAGTATCATGCGATAAACATAATTAAACTTTTAACAATAAATTTAGAAAATTGATTTTAAAACAAACCAAACATTAAATCTTCATTAAGATGGCTAATACCCTAGGGTATTAGCCCATAACCATTGTAATTTTACAAGCGTGATCAAATAACCAAGGTAAACTAAACTATTTACCGAACGATACCAAAAATTAAATGATTACAAGAGTATAGGAATTACACGGTGTCTTCTATGGAATCTTGATCGATGCTTGGCTTTTGGCTGCTCTTCTTTTCTTTAGAAAATCATCTTTTATGTGTATGGTATGAAGAATATGATTTTGCACACTGAAAACTTGTTTTTGAGTCTTCTATTTATAGTGTCTGAAAAAGTATGGATACGCCGTATTGGGCTAGGCCAATATGGCATATTGGTATCTTCTGAAAATATATTATTCGCCAAATCTCTGCATAGTTATCCAGCTGGATACGGCGTATAGTAGGAGTTGGATACGCCGTATTGGGAAGTGATAATACACGTTTTCTTGTGAAGTCCAGGCGCTGATACGCCGTATCTCTTTCCCTAGATACGGCGTATTGGTCAGAATTTAGTTATCTTAAAATATCTTCGTTTTAGCTCCAAAATATTCTCCTTTTAGCATGCCTTTACAAATCACTCCTTAATTAGTGCAAATAACACTTTTAAGCAATTAAGTACAAATTCTTGTAATAATTATATAAAAGTGGTTAGTTAATTTAAGATAAATGATGGTATAAATGTGACGTTATTTGATGTCATCAGGAGATGAGAGGGGGAGAGGTATTTTTATGGTTATTGTGTGTGTTATTAGAATCCCTTAGGAGGCCTTTGTATTTATAGGCTCCTAATGAGAATCTATAAGCCCTAATACTTGTAGAACAAGTATTGTAGTTTGACAAGAAGTCAAACTAACACCCCCTTGGGGTTTCGTCAACCAAATTAACCCAACCAACCTTAAGGAATGTTTGTTTGTTCTTTTGTCATTTATTACACTCTAATATTTATCCTTGATAAATATTAGACTTTGAGTAATTACCGTTTAACCCTCTTATGAAAAATAACATCATATCTTCATTTCCTTGTTACTCTTATTTCATTTTGTAACTTGTTTCTCATTTCCTCTTGCACTGTTTTGTTTAGTGTGTGTCGGTGTAACCCTTTAGCATTTCTGAGAAGGCTAGTGGTGAAAGATCGTTATGTGCTTGCACATAATCCTTTCAGACTCCCACTTGTGCAAGACATCAACGTGAAATATCTTTCTCCATACCAAGAGGTCATGAGCAAGACATAGAAGTACCCAACCCATAGAAATCAATTTTAATACCCAAATAGTAATTTTCATGGCTTAATCAATAAACCAGTTGAGTTTGGGTATATGGCTATATCCCTTCGCACTTTGTCGATATTTTTAAAAAGTATCAAGCATTGATATATTAACCACATAATACTTTCTTCCTTTCTTGTTCTTCGTGAATGATTTGCTCTCCCATGGTGTCTTGTATACAGACGTCGTACGACCGTACTTAACCATAAATCATATCACATAAGGGGCCTGGAAAAATATCGTTTTCTCCTGTCTATTTCAACTAGGAGCTGCAAAATGCCCTCTTGGTCCAAAGATCATCTTTCCTCGCCTTCTACTGAATCTGACGTTAGCACATAATGTTACGCTTTTAAACGTAACTCGAATCTAATTCCACACCCCGTGAAAAATAAATTCAAATAACCTAATGCCTCAAGTCATTAGGATAGTACAACATGATCATAGAACACCATTAACTTTGATCCATGTGGTCGTTTCTCGATCATGTCACTGTCTAACATTTGTTCACCGAAAAATGCTAGCGAAACCTAAATCTTGTCTCACACTAGCTGTATTCATCATCTAGGTATCCCACCATGATAATCATCTAAGGATTCGTTTAGAATGAAATGTCTTTCATTCATGGATTCTAAAATATGCTAAGGAGAATCTTATAGTAATGTCTCATCGAGTTGGACGAGTCCACAACATTACATCTAATCCTCGGCGATTAATTAAGCTTATATCAAAAAATGTTAGGGGAGTTAAGAAATCATTACTTTTCTTTTAAACTTTCTGACGATTCTCTTCTGGGAACCATTGAGCCTCATAAACCAAATATTATTGTCTTAACTGTTAATGAACCTAAATGATTTTTGGTGCAAGCGATTTAGTATTACTGGATGATAGAATTAGCTAACATCTTGACCTAATCAGCTTAGTGTTCGATGATCCACTTCATTTTACACCTTTGATTAGTAAAATGTAATTTCCCTTTGACAATTAAGAATAGTGACTCCTTGATACAAATTCTCCTAAGTCCTTGGGAATTTAGCAGTACAAGCCCCTTTAACCACGATGTAGTTGCGTGTTCCCTAATTTGAGACTCCGGGCTTTAAATATTTAAAGTCACTCACCTTTTCTTAATATGTCATACAAAAACTCAAGATCAACACATCCCAAGTGGCAACCTATTCTGTTTTTCAAGGCAATGTACGTTTGTCCAAAAATATTGATATCCCCTTACTTAATATTTAAAATACTAGGAATTCCCAATAGATCACACCAGATCTTTAATTCCTGTCATGCTTTGTACTCTTTAGTTAAACAATCAAAAATTAATTTCTTTTATTCCCGCTTCTGTTGCTCAACTTTGAGTCAAACTAACCCTTTCCTGTGCTGTGAAGGACATGTAGATTGAACACATAATTTTATCTATTGTTTAACACGTGTTAACCATTGTTAACTGTTCCCCTTGTAAAGCACCCGTTTTAGCTTTACTTGAACATTTCAAAGCAGCTTCAAGATTTTACTCATGATCTACAAACCCATGGCCCATGAGTTTGACTTTCAAATCTAAAATACTATTCAATAGTATATTGTGGGATATCTATTATCATATATCAAATCACATAATAGAAGAAGAGAAGAGAGAAAGAGACTGGTGGAGGTGTTTAGATAATTCTTCTTTATTCAATAAGGGGGAGAGAGTTCTCTCTTACACACTTACATAACAGACACTCACACCCCCTTTCATGAGGTTAGAGAGTCCTTATATAGGCTAAGGCTCTCCCTCCACTTCACCTCATATGGCGATGTGGGATAGTTTCACTTACTATCTCACGTACTCGCGTAACTACATCTATTTCACTAACTATTACACGTTAACTTTATCTTTATCTATTATAAGACTCGTGAGATCGATAATGGTTGTCACTTTACTAAAAATAAATTCCTAACAATCTCCCCCTAAAGGACGATCATTGAGATCTCATTACTGATCAACACTTTCTGGATTCCTAACAATCTCCCCCTAAGGGGTGATCGTAGATATCTCTGTTTGTGACCTTGAATTTTGATCTTTGATGCTTACTATCTTGATCTTGAGTATTGTTTGTGTAATAATTGTGCTAGTTCCTTTTGTTATAATCATGCTATTGTGATCTTGATCTTGATCCTTTTCATCATCTTTATCTTTTGACTTTGCCTTTGAGATATTTCATCCTTACTTGCCTTGAATGCATCTTGATTTATCTTCTAATGATTGGCTTGATGCATTTGACCAACATACTCATATTTGTCTTTAAAGCTAACAATCTCCCTCAATATAGATCTTTTGACTTGATCATAATCTTGATGACTTTAAAGGAGTTTGATGTGTGTTTTGCAAGCTTTAAATTTATAATACAAGAAATACCGATTTTTACTAAAAACACAACACACGGGAAGTATACCCGTTCGTATATAGTATAGGTTTAGGTAAGTCCAGGTTGTTCCATAGGAATTGAAGTTTTAACACTTTGTAATTATGGTGCTAAGGCTAAAATGATTGTCACGGATCAAATTAACCAAATCGTGCATATATCGAATATTATAAAGAATGCGATTCAAGCAAATGATTAAAGTATATTTGTTTAGGCAATGATCACTAAGACAATGAAGTGTTTAGGATAGTGTTTACAAGTTTAGAGAATATAGTTTTCACAAGTTACAAATCCTTTCGGCCTTTAAATATAACGAGTGATTATATCGATTAATAACAACAAATCCTTTTGGCCTTTATAAGTTATTATAACCAATATATTAAGTGGATTGATAAAAAATAAGTTTATAAGTATACTTTTGGCCTTTATACTTAGAAAATCATGTTTAACCATTTCAATAAACACACATCCAAACGCTCCATATCCAAGATCACATATTGCCCAAACAAACACAAGATGACTACTCCATGATCAAAGAAGTAACAAAACACATTATGAACTCAAACAATTCAATAATAATCATATTCAAAGGATAAACAAGATTATACCAAATTTCAAGAGCAAATGATGGTGATTTCACAAGAATTTCTCAAGAACACTTTAATATATTCAAAACAAAACCCATAAACTATGAACAATTTTGTTACAATCGCATATAGATTCGAATTACACTTCACTATTACTTCCTTGGATGGATTAAAATCTGGAAATTGATGGTGGAGAGTGGTGGTAGTCGATGGTGGTAATGGTGGTTTGAAAGGGTGTTTGGTTCCTTGGTTTGTCAAGCCAAGATCACCAAAAACACCTATTCTAAGTGTTCTAAACGAATTGGGGGTTTGAAGGTGAGAGTGTGTGAAATAAGGGAGCCAAGGAGGGTATTTGTAGGCGTTTCAAGAGCCAAAGTATGCTGCATAAACTTATTTGTGCGCCGCACATCGGGTGTTAATGCACTTAGCATTTAATTGCCTTTAATTCTCTTAAATTTGATGAAAAGTGTGCCACACATTTTGGAAGTGCAGCGTACTTGGGGCAATTTCAGCACTTGTCCTTTTTTAAAGTTGTAGATAATTGAATTCTCTTCACGTGGCCGCCAGAATCGCGTAAAACAGAGTTCGTATGACCGAGTTATGACCAAAACAATGAACATGTGTCGGGAGATCTTTTTCTTCAGTTATTTCTTTGTTTTAGCTTCAAATCTTCGTGTATTCTTCCGTTTTCTTCCGCGACACATTCCAAGAACCCACGATAGCAAATATACTTGATTCTATACCAATAGTTCTTATAATTAACCAATTTATATATATAAAATCATTGATAACGCATATAAAAACATGTATAATTTGAGCGTTATCAAATCCCCTCACACTTAAAACTTTGCTTGCCCTCAAGCAAATCTAAGAAAAGAAATTTTATAAACAAGGTCCTAGGTGACAAGACAAGGAAATTATATATATATATATATATATATATATATATATATATATATATATATATATATATATATATATATATATATATATATATATTTTTTTATTTTTAATTTTAAAAAAAAACAAGGACCTGGGTGTGAAATTATCAAAAATATTTTTTTTTAAAAATAAGCGCAAAAGGCGCAAACACCCCCCACACTTAAGGGTTTGCTTGTCCTCAAGCAAAATAAGGAAAAATAATAAGCTTTACAAAACAAACATAGAATTATGAAAAATATTTTTGGATTTTTAATATGCGAAAGCAGAGATGTTTGACAATACCCAATGATCTTCAAGCTGTAATAACATGACTAAGCACCTCACGAATAAGGAAAAGTATAATTCACTCAAACACTCGTATGTGATGTAATAGAGGGTAAAAGGGAAATCACACTCAATTGCTCAGACATGATTCATTAAGTTACCATAGGCTTGTACAAGAAACAAAACTGCACCGACATGGCGTAAGCACCAGGTATAAATATCAAAAGAGGACTTTTATTCGGGTTGTACCATTGGACTAAGGGTTTAATAGGGTGTGGATAAGGCATGGGAAATATATACTGGAAATGGTTTTATAATAATACATGTCTACAAGTCCAAGAATCCACATTGCTAGTTACGACAATCCATAAACCTGCGAGGTATCGAATAAACCAACCTCGAACTTGTATAAATGATATAACAATACGTCACCAACAACCAACATCTCAACTGTTATTCATACTTCAATTTCTCTCTTTTTTTCTTTTTTCTTTTTCATCATTTTTTTTTCATTTCATTTTTTTCTTCATTTTTTTTCCTTTCAATCAGTCCTTCACACAACTAACAATTCCCCCACACTTGAGATAAGAATACACCACAAAAAATATGAAGATGAAGCAGGCCTTCTCCATCTTCATTGAAATGGCGCAACACTCATGGCAAAGCGCGAGCAAACCATAAGCAAAAATCAACCAATCATATCGAGCAACTAGCAACCAACCATAAGGACTTTCGACAAGGGGTAAGGTTAGGCTAAATGTTATATTTTTTTTAGTGGATTAGAAAAATCAATAGAATGGCTCAACGGGTTAAACTATGGGTATCTAGCACTAAAGATGAGTGCTAACATAAGGGTTTTATTTGGGTGGTTAGCTAATCAGTGTAATTAGCTAAAAGAATATGTTAAATGGATGGGCTAATTTGGGTTAAATCCTAAGTTACCTCTTTATCACTTAAAAATACCTATATCACGCGAATGTGATCTCACTACGGTCTCGTAATGATTTCAAGCACAAGTTCTAGAATCAATAAATCACCGGCACACTCATAATCAAAGGAATCAAGCATAAAATACGTATGCTATATACAGGCCCAAAATCCTCACATATTTACTGGAATGGTTATAAATGCGCAAGTAATGTTATAAATCCCGATTCAAATCTGGTTTATCAATCGGGACACATCTCTGATTTCAAAACTTTATTTTATTTACTAAGTTTTTATTCTAATATATTAACCTAAGTGGCAAAAAAATTTAAAAACAAGAATAGATTTTTAGATTACCGAGGGTGAACAAAAGTTACAAATTAATAATGAGTCTGATTTTTCAATTCATTTTCCCCCCACACTTAAGTTGAGCATTATACGTAATTAGAAAATAACTCAAAAGTAGGGCAGACAGGAAAAATAAATATAAGAGAAACGTGACTTCAGGGGGCTCATAAGTGCTCGGTTGAATTCTGAAAGATATGACGCGAAACAGAATGCCGTCATGTGTATTCTACCACATATAATATAATAATCCAAATATATCGGCTCCTAAATGTAATATTACCACTGCTCCAAGCTCCACTTATTTATTTAATCTGCAAAATAAACACAACTACAAAAACCATAAAATACAAAAGCGCACTTTCATAGGCAACACAGTTGCATTTAGCGTATGCAACAAGCCTATTTTGTTTTACATATTTTTATTTATAGGTTTATTATTATTACTATTGTTACACTTAACTTGATTTAAGATTCCTTCACGATACGGTTCAAGTGGGAATGATCCACTTTTAAAGCTTGAGGGTATGGTATTTTTGGTATGTACGCACGGAATGGATATTCTTTTGTTTTGACCACATGATAGCCCTTTTTGATGTTATAGATGGTCGATCTTTTTCGGTTTTATTGTTAACGCACATCGGGTGTTAATGCACTTACTATCACACGTACTCACGTGACTACGTCTATTTCACTAACTATTACACGTTAACTTTATCTTTATCTATTATAAGACTCGTGAGATCGATAATGGTCATCACTTTACTAAAACTGAATTCCTAACAATCTCCCCCTGAAGGACGATCATTGAGATCTCATTACTGATCAACACTTTCTGGATTCCTAACAATCTCCCCTAAGGGGTGATCGTAGATATCTCTCTTTGTGACCTTGAATTTTGATCTTTGATGCTTACTATCTTGATCTTAAGTATTGTTCGTGTAATAATTTTGCTAGTTTCTTTTGTTCTAATCATGCTATTGTGATATTGATCTTGATCCTTTTCATTGTCTTTATCTTTTGACTTTGCCTTTGAGATCTTTCATCATTACTTGCCTTGAATGCATCTTGATTTGTCTTCTAATGATGGCTTAATGCATTTGACCAACATACTCATATTTGTCTTTATATCTAACAATCTCCCTCAATATAGATCTTTTGACTTGATCATAATCTTGATGACTTTAAAGGAGTTTGATGTGTGTTTTGCAAGCTTTAAATTTATAATACTAGAAATACCTTTTTTACTAAAAACACAACACTCGGGAAGTATACCCGTTCGTGTATAGTATAGCTTTAGGTAAGTCTAGGTCGTTCCACGGGAATTAAAGTTTTCAAAGTTTGTAATTATGGTGCTAAGGCTAAAATGATTGTTACGGATCAAATTAACCAAATCGTGCATATATAGAATATTGTAAAGAAAGCAATTCAAGCAAATGATTAAAGTATATTTGTTTAGGAAATGATCACTAAGACAATGAAGTGTTTAGGTTAGTGTTTACAAGTTTAGAGAATATAGATTTCACAAGTTACAAATCCTTTCGGCCTTTAAATATAACGAGTGATTATATCGATTAATAACAGCAAATCCTTTAAGCCTTTATAAGTTATTATAACCAATATATTAAGTGGATTGATAAAACATAAGTTTATAAGTATCCTTTTGGCCTTTACACTTAGAAAATCATGTTTAACCATTTTAATAAACACATATCCAAACGCTCCATATCCAAGATCACATATTGCCCAAACAAACACAAGATGACTATTCCATGATCAAAGAAGTAACAAAACACATTATGAACTCAAACAATTCAATAATAATCATATTCAAAGGATAAACAAGATTATACCAAATTTCAAGAGCAAATGATGGTGATTTCACAAGAATTTCTCAAGAACACTTTATTATATTCTAAGCAAAAACCAGAAACTATGAACAATTATGTCATAATCGCTTATAGATTCGAATTACACTTCTTTATTACTTCCTTGGATGGATTAAAGTCTGGAAATTGATGGCGGAGAGTGGTGGTAGTCGATGGTGGTGATGGTGGTTTGAAGGGGTGTTTGGTTTCTTGGTTTGTTAAGCCAAGATCCCAAAAAACACCTATTCTAAGTGTTCTAAACGAATTGGGGGTTTGAAAGTGAGAGTGTGTGAAATAAAGGAGACAAGGAGGGTATTTATAGGCGTTTAAAGAGCCAAAGTATGCCGCATAAACTTATTTGTGCGTCGCACATCGGGTGTTAATGCACTTAGCATTTTATTGCCTTTAATTCTCTTAAATTCGATGAAAAGTGCGCCGCATATTTTTGGAAGTGCGGCATACTTAGAGCAATTTCAGCCCTTGGTATTTTTCAAAGTTGTAGATAATTGAATTCTCTTCATGTGGCCGCTAGAATCGCGTCAAACGGAGTTTGTATGATCGAGTTATGACCAAAATTGTGAACAGGTGTCGGGAGATCTTTATCTTCAGTTATTTTTTTTAAGCTTCAAATCTTCGTGTATTCTTCCATTTTCTTTCGCGACACATTCCAAGAACCTACGATAGCAAATATACTTGATTCTATACCAATATTTCTTATAATTAATCAATTTATATTTATAAAGTCATTGATAACGCATATAAAAACATGTATAATTTGAGCGTTATCAGAGTTCTTTGATTATTAGAGCCGCGGAAGTACATCTTTGTTTGTTCTGAGCTTTCATCTTTGACACTTAGATCTTTGAAGCTTTGAGTATGAGTAAGTGGCTATGAATATGACAGAGTTGGAATGATGTAGTTACGCCATTGTCAGTACCTACACTTGTAAGGGTTAATAATAAAACAACATATATGGATGAATGTCTTGTTCGTTCATTAAGGTTTGGTAACCTTAAGCTCCAGTTCTGTGAGGACCGTTTCATAGTATAAGTATTGTACCTGCGTCATCACGATTCAATTCATGAATGAATCTCCTTAACAGGTTTTCCAGCTTTAAGTGTGGTTTATTTGGAACGGACACGTCAAGTGACAGACTTTTTTTGATATTTCACAATCGTTCCTATATTTGGATTCCTTTTTAAGTTAGGATAACAGACGAATATAGGTGAGTTATTGTTGTAAAATGTGAAGCAAGAAACAACAACTTTGGGTGTTTCCCGTCAAATCCATAAACCTGGATCGCTTTGGATTTCCAGTTATCACATGTTTGATCTTTTTCAAGATCGCCCATGTCACCTACCGCAATGCTGTTTGATATTGACACATGAAGGATTTCAATTCGTCACTGTGAAATACAAAAGAGTATAACTCTGAATGTTCTGGGAAGATCTGATGATAAGACGTAGGACTCTTTGTTACAACTTGTGTTCTATATTGTGAACACAAAGTGTATTTTTGAATTGTGTCCTAACGAGATTTTTAAATTGATCTCTTTTGGCTCTAGACTCAATAAGTACGTTTTGGTTTTAGTGAGCAGAGGCTGGAGCTGACAACCACCTTTTCGATATCAACATTTCTCAAAGTGAGAAGTCGATAGATGATGTGTTTAATTTTCATGAGAATTGAAACAAGATTCTTTTAAGAGAACCTTGAGTGGCTGGGAGGGTTGTTGTCACACCCTACTAAAATGGAAACACATAGTATGATAGGACAAGGCACAAACATAATATAATAGAAGCATGCCATCATTAAATGAAAAGAAATTGTACGACAATACAAATATTGTTTAGCTGTCATCAGCAATAAAAGCAATAGGTTTTAACCAACATTGGCAATCAAAATCATAAGTCTTAAGCTTAAAGTAAATGTTGTCTTGATAAAAAAAGACATAGATGACATCCAAGGACTTCAAATGCAAATGCCTTCATAAAATGACTACGGACGATCCCCTAAAATGCATAAGAAAACGTGTCAACTATGAAAATAGTTGGTGAGTACACATGGTTTTTTATAAATATTTATATAAATAATGTCCACGGTAAAAAGGACGTACATGTAACAAAACTATATATCAACTCACCGTGTTACGAGTCCCACCCATACAAGACTCGTACTGTATGAATTCACATATAGGTTAAATAAATCAAGTCAAGAAAAATATAATTGGTTGAAATTTAATTACGCATAATTTTATATGTATATTAGTGTTATGCTCCCAAAAATCCCATGATTTAAATACTATGCATTCTCCGTATACGTCCTATGCGAGAACGAGAGGCTGGCCGACCTCTAATAGCGCTATCCATAATACCTACCTTAGATTAGTATGTGTACTCAGCTGTGTACATTTAAATTGGAATACCCGTAGGTTTCCAACGGGGTCTCACATTGTGTGATCCCACATAATAGTAATAACACGTAAAAGAACTAATAGAATACAAGTTGCACCATGGAAAAGTATAATAGTACATTTAAATAGGACAAGTCCTGTCCAAAATAGTTCGCCATATCGCATGTCAAGTATAAAAGTATAAGTCATAATTCATTATTGTCAAAATTACAAGTCGAAGAGTATTTCAATTTACGAACATGAAACCAAGATTTTATTCAAGTAGTATTCATTAAAGAATTTAGAACCACCAACGAGCTTTTATTAAAAGAATGAAGCAACTTATTGAGTGAGCTGAAAATCGAGGTAAACGAATTTTCAAAGGTTATGGGTAATGTTTTGATTCCAAAAAATAAAGTTAAAGGAGTTACAACTAGGGGAGGAAAGATAACATGTGAATCCACCCCTATTAAAGAAATTAGTGAAACTGGAATCAACAAGAATGAACCTCCCAAATAGGATGTGCAGGAAAAGCCGCATGATGATGGTGTGAAAAATAAATCTTCGAGTATTCATGAAAGAACCACTTAACCATTGGTAAAACCACAACAATCATCTATTCCTTTCCAAACCGGGCGACAAAGGAAAACGAAGAAGCACAACAGCAGAAGTTTCTAGAGAATCTAAAAGAACTCCATATTAACATTCCGGTTATCGAAGCCTTAGTGCAAATGCCAAAATACGCTAAATATTTGAAGAGTTTATTGACAAATAAAACCATACTTGAAGAAGCTTGTACGGTAACGATGAACGAAAGGTGCTCAGCTGTCTTGCTTTACAAGCTACCAGCAAAAGAAAAAGACCTAGGAAGTTTCACTATCTCTTGTTAAGTTAGTAATTTGCGAATTAATAATGCATTGGCGGATCTAGGAGCTAGTATAAGTTTGATGCCCTATACGATGTATGAAAAGTTAGGTTTAGGGGAACCAACATTGACTCGAATGAGCTTAGAACTAGCCGATAGGTCGATCCAATACCCAAGGGGAATAGTCAAAAATGTGCTTATTAAGGTGGATAAACTTGTCCTCCTCATCGATTTTGTTATCTTGGATATGCCCGAATAATCTAGAATTCCAATAATTTTAGGGAGACCATTTTTAGCCATCGCCTGTGCCATGATTGATGTGTTTAATACAAAGATAACGCTTAGGGTAGGAGACGATAAGGTAATCTTTGGCATAGACCAATTGAATATTGAAACCAAAGATAAAAAGGGAGGTGAAAACTTAGTCGCGGATCACCTATCTAGGTTAGAGAATCCGCACATGGAGGTGTTAATTAAGAGGGAAATTGCTGATAAATTCCCCGACGAGCATTTAATGGTGCTAAAATCTAAGTTTAATAACGATGAACCATGGTATGCGGATTTCGTTAATTATATTCTTGGAAAGGTTGTTCCCCCAAATTGGACCTTTGAAAAAAGAAAGAGGTTTTTTTTGCAAGTCAAGACTTACTTCTGGGAGGAACCTTATGCATTTAAACTGTGCGTGGATAATATAATGAGAAGATGTGTGGCTAGAAGTGAAACCCTCGAAATTTGGCGCATTATCATTTAGGACCTACTGGTGGGCATCATAGCGCTAATGTTACCGCAAAGAAGGTTTACGAGTTTAGATTTTATTGGCCTAGTATCTTTAAGGATGCTAATGAGTACGTAAGACGATGTGATGCATGTCAAAGATTAGGGAACATATCTTCAAGAAACGAAATGCCTCAAAATAACATTCAGGTATGCGAAGTCTTTGATGTTTGGGGATTATATTTTATGGGACCATTTCCCCAATCTAGAGGTAATAAATACATATTAGTAGCTGTAGATTATGTATCCAAATGGATCGAAGCTCAAGCACTACCTACGAATGATGCACGTGTTGTGGTTAAGTTTTTAAGACAATTATTCACTAGGTTTGGAGTTCCTAAAGCTTTAATTAGTAATAGAGGGACACATTTTTGTAATTCCCAGCTCGAAAAAGCTTTACAAAGATATGGTATGACTCATAAATTATCCATGGCATATCACCCTCAATCTAATGGACAAACTAAAGTTACTAACAGGGCTATTAAGCGTATCCTAGAAAGATCAGTGGGGTATAATCCTAAAGATTGGTCAGAAAAACTTAACGATGCATTGTGGGCATTTAGGACGGCCTACAAAACACCAACAGGGTGTACACCTTTTAGATTAGTTTATGGGAAAGCATGCCATTTACCCGTAGAGATCGAGCATATGGCAGATTGGGCATTAAAACAATGTAATATGGATTTAACGCTTGCTAACGAAAGTCGTCTTATGCATCTTAATGAGTTAGCCAAATTAAGAGATGGCACTTATGAGAATACTAGAATTTACAAAGAACGGACCAAGAAATGGCATGATTCTAGACTTCGTGGTGATAAAGATTTTAAGGTGGGCGACAAAGTGCTACTTTATAATTCTCGTCTGAAGATGTACCCTGGAAAACTTAAGTCGAAATGGAGCGGTCCGAACATTGTTATAACGGTATATCCATATGGGGCTGTAGAAATCATTGACAAGCACATGTTTAACTTAAAAGTCATTGATTGAAGAAATGTTATGAAGGTAACATTGACAAACATGATGATGAAGTTATAGAGTTCGAGAACGGTGTAATGTGAGGCTGAAGAGAGTCTAACTTGAAGACTCTCACAAAAACAAAAGTGCTTCCCGTGAGACAACCCGAAATGTATTTTCTTATTTAGTATCGAGTCTGTCTTCCCAGGTTATCAATACGGCGTATCCAGATCCGTTGGATACGACGTATCGACCTAACCTGGACGTTATCCCTTTAATTTTCTGCATTTATTAACTTTACTGTCAGATATGTCAATACGGCGTATTCATACCATGATACGGCGTATTTGAATTCTAATCATTACTTAGAAATTTTCTTACAGGACTTAATATGGCGTATCCTGAAACATGGATATGGCGTATCATTTCCTGTATAGTTTTTCATTTTTTTATTTTTTAATTTCTAACCGATGAATACCGGAGATAGGTTTGCAAGGTTTTCTTATATTTTTCACGGGACCTCGCTGGAAAGAAATCGACAACGTTGGTGAAATATCGATAATCTGGAATTCTTACTTACGAAATCAACATGGAGAATCTACCGAGCAAAATATCAGGGGAGTCTCTCATTTTTTGCTGAATCTTGATCTATATCTTTAAAAAAAGATCTTGTGTATAAAAACAGGTTCTTCTCTTTCAAAGCTTCTTAACAAGCTCTGATACCACTTGTTGATCCCGCTTTAATAGATCAAATTCCTTAAGCTTGTTTAAGGATTATTTATATTAGATAAATCTAACACAACTATAGTAAAAACTTTGTTTGAATGTATTAAAGATTATGCAGAATCTAATCTTTAATATTAAGATGAATTATTAATGAAACAGTAATTCAATGAACATACAATTCAACAAATAAGCTCCAATATTATTAATGATAATAATACGAATACTCTTAAAGTATTAGGGTTACAAATACCTTAAAGCTATGAATTATACGTCTTGTTGTATTTTGTTTTTGGTACAGGTACTGGTACTGGTTTTGTGCATCAAACTCTATGCCCTAGGACCTCCTTTTATATACCAAGGAATCCTAGTTGGCTTACAATACTATCCTAAGTATCTAAAATCTTTTCTATAAACAACTAATATATATCATATAAGCAGTACTAACTAGCAGCATTAACTTGATATTCACTAGCAGTAGTAACTTCAAGCATATTTTCACTAGTAGCATTAACTTCAACTAAGCAGTCTTAACTTTGTACTAGCAGTAGTAACTACTTAGCATATTTTCTTTGAAGGTCACCAGCAGCAATAATATTCACTAGCAGTACTAAGTGTGTACTAGCAGTAGTAAACACTTAGCATATTTTTCTTTGAAGTCTCTGAGCAGTACTAACTCCAGCTGAGCAGCATTAACACAAACATGAGCAGCAGTAATTCAAACAACATTAAGAAGACTTTTAATCCCAACAATCCTCCCCTAAACTTGATATTCTTCTTCAAAATCATTAAGTTTCTTCATTTAAAGCTTCATCAACAACAGGAGGATGCTTCAAAACACTTCTTTACTTCTTAAGTTGTTTTATGATGAATTTAAGAAGCTGATAAGCCATTTCACTTTCATAATCAATTATAAGCTTCTTTTCTAACATCATTGAAAGTGTAAGTGGTGCAAGGGGATACTTCTTCTCTACCAACATATAAATATGCATATGTTGCATCCTCAAGGAATGTACTCCACAGGAGTCATACACCTTCCAATCCAACACTTTGTAGTCTTGTTGATTCCTCCATATTTTATCTTCTACATGTGGTTCAAACATTGTTTTCAAATCACCCCATAACAACAAATCCAAGTCTTCAACTGGTCTTGTTGACTTATATTTAGCTTTTACCAACTTGTACAAATCTTCCAAATCTTCCCTGTTAAAACTTTTAAGCATATGACTAAAGATCATGTACATTTGAGACTTTCCATCAGCTCTCATTATTTGATAATAGCTTTGTCTTCCTTCTTTATGAATCTTCCAGCCAACAATACTTGGAGACTTAATAGCTAAAGGTATAGCATCAATTGTTACCTCTTCTTCATCTGGAATAATTTCCAAACACTGTTTAAGCTCTGTTGTTTCTTTGTCATCTTCCACTTTTTGCTTCTTTGCATTCTCTTGTATCAGCTCTGTTCCTGCTCTCTTTTCTTTGCCTTCCACCAACTCTATTCTAAAGTCTTCAAATGTTTACCCTTTTGAATGCTCTATCAAACATCTATTGGATAGAATCAAACCCTTTTAACTTTAAATCTTGGAGCTTGTATCCTTCCATGTTCTTTAGGTAAGTACACATTATCTTTCTCTATTGAGCTTTTGTTGGTGGTTTGTTTCTTTTCTCTTCTGCTCTTTTAGCTGCAAAATGCTTCTTCTTTTCTCTAAGAGTTGTTGAAATAATGTAGCCTTTTCTTCAATAGATAACTCTTCTTGTTCTTGTGCTTGCAATCTTTCAGCCAATTGATGATTAGCATCAATCTTTGCTTGTATATCATCCCATGTTTCAATCAAGGCAATATTGGCTTCTTTTTCTTTTTCAGCTTTTTCTCTTGCAAGTCTTTCTTCTTCATTAAATTTAGCTTGTAATTTTAAAGCAGCTTCTTCATCAAGCCTGATTAGATCTTTCTTCTTCACAGGCTTTACAGTATCTATCAATATTCCTTTACCTTTGTCATGTGATTGTTGTAAAGATAGTTATGAAGATATTGTTGTTGTAGATTCACCCAGCTCTTGTATAACAACCCCTTTCTCCTTGGGTTTTGTACTTTTTATTTCCATAAGTGCTTGAGCCAAAGTAATATCATCAACAGTTGTAATTGTAGCAGTAGTTGTTGTAGCAGCACTAACAGTTGTTGCATCAGTAATGAACTTAGCAGTGTTAATAACTTCAACTACTTCTTCAACAACATTAACTTCATCATTTTCCTTATTAGCAACAACTTCTTGTTCTGCAACAAACACCTCCTCACCATCTAAAACATTCACATCAAACATCTCTTCATCCACATTTTGAACACTAACCATGGTAATTTCTTTATCTCCATTAATAGCATCAATCCTCCCATATTTAGATGCATCCTCACCCAAACTTTCTTCATCACCAGAGGATTCTACCCTAGCATTCAAACCAACTTTGTATAATCTCTTCAGCTTATGAGTTCTTGACCTATTTTTTTTATTCAAGCTTCTTGACCCTCCTTTTAAAACTAGAAATCTCATTATGTTGAGTGGTCTTTGTCTTCTCCAAATCAAGAACCCTGTTTTGTAAAGTGGTACATAGTGCCATCAATTCATCAATTTTAAGTCTATCCTCATCACTTTGAAGTGTGTTACCTCTTGCGAGCAATGAATCATTAGAATGTTTAGATACATTCTCAAACCTAGTTTGAGCAATAGTATCCCC